>CM051237.1:22251961-22479516 GCA_027917425.1 Gastrophryne carolinensis
GAGCGATAAAAGAGGAGAGAGAGAGAGATAAAAGAGGAAAGAGAGAGAGATAAAAGAGGAGAGAGAGAGAGAGAGATAAAAGAGGAAAGAGAGAGAGATAAAAGAGGAGATAGAGAGAGAGATAAAAGAGGAGAGAGAGAGAAAGGAGAGAGAGAGAGAGAGATAAACGAGGAGAGAGAGATAAAAGAGGAGAGAGAGAGAGAGATAAAAGAGGAGAGAGAGAGAGATATATAAAAGAGGAGAGATGGGCAGAGAGAGAGAAAGAGAAATAAAAAAGTGGAGGGGGGATTGAGAAAGAGAAACGAGAGAGAAAAAAAGAGAGAGGGGGAGTGAGAGAGAAACAAAGAGAAGAGCGAGAGAAAGAGAGAAACGAGAGGGAGAGAGAAAAAAAGAGAGAGAGAAAGAGAGTGAATAGGAGAGGGGGGAGTGTGAGAAACGAGAGAGAAAGAGAGAAAAGAGGAGAGGGGGTGTGAGAGAGAGAGAGATTAGAAAAAGAGCAAAAGAAAGAGAGAGAGAAATGATAATAGTTCATTAATATCATCCAGCATCTTACCAGCTGCCTTCCAGCCATGAAATCCCAGCGCCCCGCCCACTTCCGCTCTGTGCCTGGCTCCTTTCCTGCCGTCTGCTGTGTGGCCATCTTGTTGTAGCCACACCCGGGCTGCGCTCCATTCAGAAACGCAAGCAAATAGTGGCAATGTCTGTGATATCCCGGCATAATTCACTGTGACTATCGTCGCCACCCTGGCGAGGAGGATATATGTGAAACCAAAGCTATGTATCCGCGGAATAGCGTGTCTGGCGGCCATTTTGTTGTAGATCGCGGCTTCTGCAAAGCGTGTCTTCGACAGAGAACTACAGCAACATGACGGCCTGCGTCGCCATACAAATAAAACATGACAATATTTACGGACAAGTTTATACTTATGGTAATGCAATAAAAAGGGCCATTTCGGAGAAAACGAATTTGAACGTGAAGAGGAGAGGAAAGCGTTTGGACTCCAACAAGATGGCCGCTAACCCCCGGCACTGGAGACATTCTGGTCTCGGCATGAAGCTGAAGAAAGCTAATTTTATTATTATTTTTTAGCGCCATCAACTTGCGCAGTAAAATGTTAATTACAAACAGGTTAAAACAACTAACCTATAATATCTACAACTAAAAAGGTGTGTAGCTTTGTTACGTTGACCCTGCCAGCAGGAGTTGCTATGGCAACCAGGAGTGGAAGGGCAGGAAGGCATTTCTGGGTTTGTCAGCATGAGGTGGTAAAGGGAATGGTGCGATTAAACCGGACCTTCACCATGATTTATTGAAAAGCCCAAACCCTTAAAAAACGATTCCCCAGCATCTAAAACTAATATATTTTAAGTTTTTAGTCACTTATTAATCTTTCCCCCACAGGGCTGCAACTCTGGATACAGGCGCCGCCATCTTGACTCAGAAGCATCACAATGAGGAGAGCGGGATAAAGTACAGGGGCGGAGTTATATCTGCTTTTCTCAGACAGAGCAGAGCTGGGGTCAGGAAAAGGTCAGCAATCCCAGAATGCAGAGCAGCACAGTCAGAAGACACTTCCTGTTTGCAGGCTGCCTGGTGTCCCATGAGCCGCCATCTTGGATGTTTAAAGGCTCATAACATGCAGTAGATGTAGGTAGGATGGTTTTTAATGTGAGCAATCTGTATGTACAGGGTGTGGGAAACATACAAGATAGGCTCTTATTCAGGGTGAAGGTCCGGATTAATGTGTGCAATCTGTATGTACAGGGTGTGGGAAGCATATAAGATAGGCTCTTATTCAGGGTGAGGTTCCGGATTAATGTGAGCAATCTGTATGTACAGGGTGTGGGAAACATATAAGATAGGCTCTTATTCAGGGTGAAGGTCCGGATTAATGTGGGCAATCTGTATGTACAGGGTGTGGGAAACATATAAGATGGGCTCTTATTCAGGGTGAAGGTCCGGATTAATGTGTGCAATCTGTATGTACAGGGTGTGGGAAGCATATAAGATGGGCTCTTATTCAGGGTGAAGGTCCGGATTAATGTGTGCAATCTGTATGTACAGGGTGTGGGAAGCATATAAGATAGGCTCTTCTTCAGGGTGAAGGTCCGGATCAATGTGAGCAATCTGTATGTACAGGGTGTGGGAAACATAGAAGATAGGCTCTTATTCAGGGTGAGGGTCCGGATTAATGTGAGCAATCAGTATGTACAGGGTGTGGGAAACATAGAAGATAGGCTCTTATTCAGGGTGAGGGTCCGGATTAATGTGAGCAATCTGTATGTACAGGGTGTGGGAAACATAGAAGATAGGCTCTTATTCAGGGTGAAGGTCTGGATTAATATGGACAATCTGTATGTACAGGGTGTGGGAAACATATAAGATAGGCTCTTATTCAGGGTGAGGGTCCGGATTAATGTGAGCAATCTGTATGTACAGGGTGTGGGAAACATATAAGATGGGCTCTTATTCAGGGTGAAGGTCCGGATTAATGTGTGCAATCTGTATGTACAGGGTGTGGGAAGCATATAAGATGGGCTCTTATTCAGGGTGAAGGTCCGGATTAATGTGTGCAATCTGTATGTACAGGGTGTGGGAAGCATATAAGATAGGCTCTTATTCAGGGTGAAGGTCCGGATCAATGTGAGCAATCTGTATGTACAGGGTGTGGGAAACATAGAAGATAGGCTCTTATTCAGGGTGAGGGTCCGGATCAATGTGAGCAATCTGTATGTACAGGGTGTGGGAAACATAGAAGATAGGCTCTTATTCATGGTGAGGGTCCGGATTAATACGAGCAATCTGTATGTACAGGGTGTGGGAAACATATAAGATAGGCTCTTATTCAGAGTGAAGGACCGGATTAATGTGAGCAATCTGTATGTACAGGGTGGGGGAAACATATAAGATAGGCTCTTATTCAGAGTGTTGGACCGCTTTAACCCTTCATGTAGCTCAGCTTTCATTGACTGGAGAGGGGGCTACAACTGATACTACAGTCACAGAAGAAACGGGGGAGGAGAGGAAGCGAGAGTTATCCCTTTTTATCCCTTTTTATGTTTCAGTCTTTTTATTGTAATTTTGTTATAACAACTGGATTGTACAATATAATAAAGTGTTGCTGAAAAAGACTTGAGGTACAAATATCTGTTCTTTGAAAATGTTCCAATCACACTTATCTTCTTACGATTATCAACACTATTAACCCTTGTCAAGTGCTGTCATTCAAGAGATCAGATTGACGCTGTCTGTTGCGTGATGGTCATATCACGGGCCAGTGGTTCAGGGGGTAAGCCCCGTCCCCTCCAGTCTTAGATTTAGCACATCACCGCCCCCCTTTTTTAATTGAGGGGGAGGGGGGGTGCACGGGTCGGGAGTACAGGGGCGAGGGAGAGAGGGAAAAAGAGGGAGGAAGAGAAGGAGGAAAGAGGAGGGATCTAAGGCCGGAGAAGGCTAGAGCCATCCCTCACTGCAGCAGGGAGAGTTATGCCTTTTAGTAGTGACACCTACGGCTGTGCTGTGAGCAAGGTGTGCCTTGTGTTAGACAGGGAGGGGTATTTCCCTGGCAGTATACCTGTAGCAGTGACACCCATGGCCATGCTGTGAGTGGGGGTGTGTTGCTTTAGACAAGAAGTTAGGGTGGTTTTCCTGCTAGTGTACCTGTAGCAGTGACACCCATGGCCATACTTTGAGTGAGGTGTGCCTTGTGTTAGACAGGGAGGGGTATTTCCCTGGCAGTATACCTGTAGCAGTGACACCCATGGCCATGCTGCGAGCGGGGGTGTGTTGCTTTAGACAAGAAGTTAGGGTGGTTTTCCTGCTAGTGTACCTGTAGCAGTGACACCCATGGCCATACTTTGAGTGAGGTGTGCCTTGTGTTAGACAGGGAGGGGTATTTCCCTGGCAATATACCTGTAGTGGTGACATCCATGGCCATGCTGTGAGCGGGGAGTGCGTTGTCAGACAGGAAGTGAGGGGGGTTCCTCGGCGGTGTGCCTGTAGTGGTGACACCCATGGCCGTGCTGTAAGTAGTGTATTGTTAGATGGGACATGAGTGGGTTCCTTGGTGGTGTGTGCCTGTGGCAGTGACACCCACACGTACTGTGAGTGGGGAGTGCAACGTGTGCGACAGGAAGTGAGGGGATGAGCCTCATGGTCGCGCTGTGGGGTTTAAGTCGCTTCAGGCGGGAACATGTCTGGTAATTTTCCTGCTGGGTTACAATAGGCCTACAAGCTAACCTGCCAGTGGCCGAGGAGCTGATTTACTAAAAGGGGACACCAGCCACTAGGAGGAGTGCGTTATCAGGCAGGAAGTGAGGGGGTTTCACGGCTGTGTGCCTGTAGCAGAGACACCCATGGCCATGCTGTGAGTGGGGCGTGTGTTGTCAGGTGGGTTCCTCGGTGGTGTGCCTGTAACGGTGACACCCATGGCCGTGCTGTGAGTGGGGCATGTGATGTGTGAGACGGGAAGTGAGGGGATGGGCCTCATGGTCGCACTGTGAGTGGGGTGTATGTCGCGTCAGTGTGGAACTTTGGGTTTCCTCGGCAGTGTGTCTGTAGAGGTGACACCCATGACCCTGCTATGAGTGCGGGGGGGGGGGCAGTGGTATGCTGTGTCAGACAGGAAGTGACATGTCTGGTAATTTTCCTGCTGGGTTACATTAGGCCTACAAGCTAACCTGCCAGTGGCCGAGGAGCTGATTTACTATAAGGGGACACCAGCCACTAGGAGGAGTGCGTTGTCAGGTGGGAAGTGAGGGGGGTTCCTCGGTGGTGTGCCTGTAACGGTGACACCCATGGCCGTGCTGTGAGTGGGGCGTGTGATGTGTGAGATGGGAAGTGAGGGGTGAGCCTCATGGTCGCACTGTGAGTGGGGTGTTTGTCGCGTCAGAGGGGAACTTTGGGTTTCCTCGGCGATGTGTCTGTAGTGACGACAGCCATGACCCTGCTATGAGTGCGGGGGGGGGGGGGGGGGGCAGTGGTATGCTGTGTCAGACAGGAAGTGACATGTCTGGTAATTTTCCTGCTGGGTTACATTAGGCCTACTAGCTAACTAAGCCAGTGGCCGAGGAGCTGATTTACTAAAAGGGGACACCAGCCACTAGGAGGAGTGCGTTATCAGACGGGAAGTGAGGGGGGTTCTACAGCTGTGTTCCTGTAGCAGTGACACCCATGGCCATGCTGTGAGTGGGGCGTGTGTTGTCAGGTGGGAAGTGGGGGGGTTCTTCGGTGGTGTGCCTGTAACGGTGACACCCATGGCTGTGCTGTGAGTGGGACGTGTGATGTGTGAGACGGGAAGTGAGGGGGTGAGCCTCATGGTCACACTGTAAGTGGGGTGTATGTCGTGTCAGAGGGGAACTTTGGGTTTCCTCGGCAGTGTGTCTGTAGTGGGGTCACCCATGACCCTGCTATGAGCGTGCCGGGGGGGGGGGCAGTGGTATGCTGTGTCAGACAGGAAGTGACATGTCCGGTAATATACCTGCTGAGTTACATTAGGCCTACTAGCTAACCAAGCCAGTGACTGGGGAGACGATTTTATAAAAGGGGACACCAGCCACTAGGAGGGCGTGACTGTGGGAGGGGCTTATATCAGTATACCCCGCTGCTATGTCTTGCAAGGGGGCTTGTAGGACAGCATATAACAGGAACACCCTTAGTGGGCACATGACCAGTTGATGACATTGGTGCCCAAAGCACTATGCTCAGGCTGTTAGACCCCAATTCCTGATGGGTAAAATGAAGCACTCTGCTCCACCTGGCACTGCAGAACTAGGCCCCTGAGAGAGACAAGGTGGCGCTGAAGCTACCCTCACATTATAACTGCCATCTTGTGTCAGATGCTTTCACGAGAAGAAGAGGTTGCTTTACCTAGAAGTTGACGGCTGCAACTGCATCAATGTGTGCGTTGACCACACAAGGGCTGGCTGATTAGATGAAGGCATACAAATACAAAGGCCAGGAAGCACCCTTCAGTGCACCAGGGTTGTAAGTTCCTCATGAATTCTTCCTCTCAGGTTTGGTGTATCTGATCTACCACCTTTCCAGACCACAGCTCAATTTACCAGGGTTGTAGGTTTCTCATGAATCCTTCTTAATCGGGTTTGTTGTATCTTGGTTACCACCCCCATATCTCCAGGGGCTTCAGACCACACAGAGGAAAACTCTAAGAAGTCCTCTTGAGAGGATGAGGTCTGTTCACTGTCAGATAAATGCCCCTGAATGGGCTCATTGGCTCAGTTTTAGAAACTCTGAAGAGGCTAGAAGGACATTGGGATTCATGGGACATCTCATGTTTAGCTATACTTAAAGTGGACCAACACCCAGGATCTTGACTATCCTGGGTTTTGGTCCACTTCGGTGGGGCACCCCGATCGGGGGTGCCCCGCTGTGTGAAACCCCCCAGAAAGCCCCGAAAACTCACCTCACCCCGCTCCCACGTGACCGCTGCAGCCAATCCCCGCCGCCGGACAAGCAGAGCACGTCCACCACCGCCTCCCGCGCACATTCACAAACGGCCGGCGCGGGAGTGCGCCCTGCTAGAGGGACGCGCGGGCGGCGGCGGGCGCGCATGCGCCGCTGGAACGTGGAAAAGGTAGGATTGTGGGCTTCCTGGGGGGTTTCACCCCGCGGGACATCCCAATTTCGGATGCCCCGCGGGGAGGGATCTGATCGGCCCGGGAATCTATAAGATTCCCGGGCCGATCCCCCCTGGGTGTTGGCCCACTTCAATGGCCCTGGGATTCCCTTTGGAGCTTTCAGCTGTATGTTGCTTCAAGGCCCTTGGGAGCCAACCTTTCAGTCTTCAAGCTCAAGATTAAAAGACCCTTCCCTGTGTATAATGACAGAAAAGAAAGAGTAGCTGGATGGGATTCCAGCTAATTTAATTCTGTCCATGTGGTCACAGAGGTCATGGGCTCCAGGCATGTGGCTGTCCATGGGGATCTGCTTTTTCCAAGGGGTGATCTGTATTTCTAATCAATAGTTGCTGGCTTCATCAGTAAAGGTATTATCTCCTTATCGAATATCTCCTTGAATGGCCCCTAAGTTATGTAAACAATTTTACTCCTGAATAACTAAAATATTAATAATATTATATATATATTGTGAGCGATTGGGGCGAATGGCAGTGACACGAACAGCTGTTCTTCAACAGCAAAAGCAGGTTTATTGAGAAATAAAGTGTTCAAAAGCAGAATATCTCTCTTTTCATATGGGGGGGGCAAGAAGCCAAGGTTGAATAGTGCCCTTCTTTCCCGGGCCAAAGAAAGTGGGGGACTGGGTTTTCCTGATCCGATCAGATACCATGCGGCAGTTCACCTTAATAGGGTCGTGGATTGGTGTCTTCACAGGAGTCACAAGCAATGGGTTAGCTTAGAACAAGGATTCTTGGAGATACCGATTACAGTCACCCCTTGGCTCAATACCACCGACATCCCCTCGGTAGCCAAACATCCTGGAGGTGTGTCATAGACACCTAGAACATCGAGACATCTCCCCTGCCCCTTCCCCAATGTACCCTATCTTGGGCAACCCCAGATTCCCCCCGGGAAATGAGGGTCCAAAAATGAAAGCTTGGAGAGAGGCAGGGTTGTACAGGGCCATACACTTTAGGACAGACGACGGCTGGGCGAACTTAGAGGATTTAGCCCGTGCGCAGGGTCTCCCTGGTTTGACAGGTTGGCAGCGTTATCAATGCACACACTTTCTACACTCGCTCCGGGAGTACTCTGAAGGCATGAGGAAACTTACGCCGTTTGAAAACCTATGCTCCAGCAACCAAGCAATTAAGCATACCCTCTCTTACACACATAAGTTACTGGCATCGCCCCCGGAGGCAGAAGTGCCCTCTTTTCTGAGAAAATGGGAGAGAGATCTTCGTGTCTCCTTCACGCCAGACCAGTGTAGAAGACTTCTAGCTATGCCTCACAAAACTTCTACCTGCACTCGCTTGCAAGAGTGCAATTACAAAATATTGACGAGATGGTACAGAGTGCCGGCGTCAATTAACAAATGGTTCCCGGATGCCCCGGGGGACTGCTGGAGGTGTGGCGTGGCGAGGGGAGACATGATGCATGTTTTTTGGACGTGCCCCGTCCTCAGGCCCTTTTGGGACTCGGTGAGGGAGTTGGCGGGCAGGGTGACGGGGACGGAGATAGCCGATGACCCGGCTCTCTGCCTTCTTCACCTGTCAGCTGCCCCTCTGAAGTCATATAGGAAATCACTATTGTGCCATCTTCTTAATGCGGCTAAGGCCTGTATTCCCCAAATGTGGAAGAGCCCAGATCCCCCCTCTGTTGCGCAGTGGATATTGAAAGTAAATGAGATCATGAGATTTGAGAGTGTAATCCTTTCTCGGGAGAATAGACTGGAGAGTTTTACGTGTACATGGTTCGACTGGTTGAGATTCTCTGAATCTAATGAGTGCCACGTTTTGTTGGGAGAGGCCCAGAGATCCGCGCCCTCTCCCTCCTCACCTTCCCATCCCCCCCCCCACTTTCACCTGTAGATTGTCCTATAGTGACCTAGTTTCAATCTGACTGTTCTGTCATGCTGTGTGATTAGTAGGTTCTACTTTGATATTCATGATGCATTACTATCTGTTATATGAGTACTGTTCTATTGCATTTATGCTGTGTACATGTATCTGAAAACCTTAAATAAAGAATTACAAAAAAAAAAAAAAAAAAGAATATCTCTCTTGCACACCTCTGGGGCAACCCGTCCTTCCCCCCGGGTATGGGAAATAGATCAACTTTCAAGTGGTGGCTGGAGCATGGGATAACTAGGGTGCTACATCTCCTCTCGGACGATGGGCTCACACCTTATAGTTCCCTGAGAGATAAATTCGATATTCCCCAAGGAGTCTTTTTTCAATATCTGCAGTTGAGGCATTAGCTGTCACCCCTAATTAGGCTGGGGCAACCCTTCCGGAAATGCACCCCCTTTGAGAAGGTTTGCAGTGTAGACCCGTTCCGCAGGGGGGTAGTGTCCATGCTGTATTCTATGCTGAACAATATAGGGGCGAGTATGCACGCCTATGTGGGTAAGTGGGAACGAGACTTGGGTCCCTGCCGTTCGGACAGGGGATGGACGGAAATTTGGAATGCCGCTTCGTCATGCTCCATAAATGTGTTGACAACTGAAACGGCCTACAAAGTTCTGTTCCGATGGTACCTGGTGCCCAGTCGCCTTGGTAAAATGTTCCCAGGACAGGCAAACACATGCTTTAGGGGTTGTAATGTAGAGGGGAATTTTATGCACATTTGGTGGACATGTCCCATGCTGACCCGTTTTTGGTCCCAAGTACACAGGATAGCCGGTAAAATGTTTCGGACAAGTATCAAGAAGGATCCTTGGGTGGCCCTCCTTCACTGTAGACCTCCAGAACTCACCAGGAGGCAGAACAAATTGTTTATTTATTTGCTTTTGGCTGCCAAGCAAACCATTGCTAGGGCCTGGAAGAGGCAGGTCGTCCCACTGTCGGAGGTGTCGTCCAGGATGAACGGCTTTTTGGTCAATGAGAGGCTCTCAAGCATCCTGGCCGACACCCAAGATAAGTTTCTTTCCATTTGGGAGCCCTGGATACAATATGCCTGGCCTAATGCGCCACCGGGAATGCTAAATTAGGTGATCAATGTGGGCTAGGCTGCGAGGATCCCTTTCCCTCTGCCCACTCCCTCTCCCCCTTCCCTCCCTCATTCTGTTCTTTTTTTTTTTTTCTTTTTATTTTGGGTCTATTTCCCCTATCCCTTGTGTCTTTTTCTGTGTTCGTTCCTCTCACCTTCTTTCTTTTCTTTTTGCCTCCTGCTTCTTGTCCTGCGGCTCACCCCTCGGCGGTCTCCTGGGCCGTGGCCCGGGCGCCGGGGCCCTTTATGGCAGCTGGTGCCCTGGTTGGCGCAGTTCTGGTTGGGCGGCGACAGAGCAAGACACAATGCCAACAGATTTTGCGTAGTAACTGTTATTTATGTTTTCACTGTGTTGTAATTGTGCTGCCAGTTGCTTTTGGATGATCTGACTTGCCGCGACCTGTTTTCCTGTCTGAACGCGCTTAATTGTGATCATTGTAATGTCTGCCTCCCCTGCTTGGAATGGATTCTCTGCTCGATGATTACCTGTATTGTATTTTCCAAAATTAATAATAAAAACATTGAAGTAAAAAGCAGAATATCTCTCACTTCAGAGGTTGCAGCAATGCAATACATTAAAGTGGTTACTTCACCAATTCAATGTAAGTCCAGGACTGGTTACTCCAGCAAGCTGCAATTCCAGGGTACGTCAGGTCCACTTTGCAAGCCCTCCTCTGCTCATCCCCACAAGTCCAAGTTTAGGGGGCGCAGAAGCCAAGTCCTTCGGCTTACGTTTAGTTCTTTTGTTCACCACTTGTGCATTGCAGCCTGGGCTCCTTCCTTCAGGCTGGTCAACAGACAACTGACAGGCTCAGTGGCACCTTTTTATTCAGGCTTGCCCTGCAATCAGCCTGATCACCTGTGCAAGGCCTGAGATCAGGGAACAAACCTGAAAAGGACTAGGGAAAGGGACATGGGTCCTGAAAACCCGGCACGGATCGTGCCTGATACAGCCTAGCAGGGGAGAAATACACACCATTTATGACATTTCCATACACTTTACCACATAACCCCCCCCCCCTTCTTCAGACCCGCGGTCTGACACTTTTCAGCGACCATACAGTGGGCTCGGGACAAAGCATCTACATTCCCTTGTAACTTCCCCGGCCTATGTTCCACTTTAAACTTATCTCTACTTTCACCCACGGGTACTAATCCTCGAACTCGGTCCCCAGGATTAAAGGCCCTCACCCTGGTCGGCCTATTGTATAATCTGCTCTGGGCCACATGTTCAACGGACTTGACAACGGGGAGGGTTACCGGTTCTGCCGGAGATACTTTGCTGACGACAGAAGCGTTACGCCTTTCCCACAAGTCCCAGAACAAGGGAAAATCACGACCGATTATTGCATCATACAAGGCGCTTTACCACGCCGACTTCATGGGTCAATGTCCCAGCGGGGGTTTCAAACTTACCCACGGCTACAGGGTAAGCCACGATATCCCCGTGGATGCAAAGCACATTAAGCTTTTTCTTTGGTTTATAAGCACTATGCACAAGGTTGGCCCGGACCAAAGATACCCGGCTACCTGAGTCCAACAGCGCCTTCACTGTGCAACCATTCATTTTCACCGTCACAACCTGTGTCTCAGTCTCTGACCGCTGAATGGCAGCACAACCCGGTTCTGCAAACAGAGACCTTCTGCTGGCAGCGTCACACTCCATGGGCTCAGGGGAGAGGGGGCAATCAGCGGCCATGTGTAGAGATGAGCGAACTTTTGAAAAATTCGATTCGACTGATTCGCCGAATTTTCCGACAAAAATCGTTTCGACCCGAACTAATTCGCGACAAATCGCTATTAAAAACGGCTATTTCCGAGCCTCCTAGAGCCTCAATAGGGTTGTAAACCATTCTGCCTTGCTGTAACACGCACAGGATGCGTGCTGGGTTAGTTAAATAATACTTTGAATAAATATCACATGCAGATCAGAGGCATCGCTAATAGAATCGCAGAGCGGCACAATTGAATTCAAGAGAGTTGAAGTGGCATCACTATGAGGGGCAGGAGCCCAAACATTGCTTTAAAGAGACACTGGAGTTGGCAGCAGCAGGAGCCCAAAAATTGGATGAATCACACCCTGGAGTTGGCAGCAGCAGCAGCAGGAGCCCAAACATTGGCTGAAAGAGACACTGGGGTTGGCTTCAGGAGCCCAAAAATTGGATAAATCACACCCTGGAGTTGCAAGCAGCAGCAGGAGCCCAAATATTACTTTAAAGAGACACTGGGGTTGGCTTCAGGAGCCCAAAAATTGGATGAATCACACCCTGGAGTTGGCAGCAGCAGCAGCAGCAGCAGGAGCCCAAACATTACTTTAAAGAGACACTGGAGTGGGCTTCAGGAGCCCAAAAATTGGATGAATCACACCCTGGAGTTGGCAGGAGTTGACAGCAGCAGCAGCAGCAGGAGCCCAAATATTACTTTAAAGAGACCCTGGGGTTGGCTTCAGGAGCCCAAAAATTGGATGAATCACACACTGGAGTTGGCAGCAGCAGCAGCAGCAGCAGGAGCCCAAATATTACTTTAAAGAGACACTGGGGTTGGCTTCAGGAGCCCAAAAATTGGATGATTCACACCCTGGAGTTGGCAGCAGCAGCAGGAGCCCAAACATTACTTTAAAGAGACACTGGGGTTGGCTTCAGGAGCCCAAAAATTGGATGAATCACACCCTGGAGTTGCAAGCAGCAGCAGGAGCCCAAATATTACTTTAAAGAGACACTGGAGTTGGCTTCAGGAGCCCAAAAATTGGATGAATCACACCCTGGAGTTGGCAGCAGCAGCAGCAGGAGCCCAAACATTACTTTAAAGAGACACTGGGGTTGGCTTCAGGAGCCCAAAAATTGGATGAATCACACCCTGGAGTTGGTAGCAGCAGCAGCAGCAGGAGCAGCCCAAATATACACTGGAGTTGGCTTCAGGAGCCCAAAAATTGGATGAATCACACCCTGGAGTTGGCAGCAGCAGCAGCAGGAGCCCAAATATTACTTTAAAGAGACACTGGGGTTGGCTTCAGGAGCCCAAAAATTGGATGATTCACACCCTGGAGTTGGCAGCAGCAGCAGGAGCCCAAACATTACTTTAAAGAGACACTGGGGTTGGCTTCAGGAGCCCAAAAATTGGATGAATCACACCCTGGAGTTGCAAGCAGCAGCAGGAGCCCAAATATTACTTTAAAGAGACACTGGGGTTGGCTTCAGGAGCCCAAAAATTGGATGAATCACACACTGGAGTTGGCAGCAGCAGCAGGAGCCCAAACATTACATTAAAGAGACCCTGGGGTTGGCTTCAGGAGCCCAAAAATTGGATGAATCACACCCTGGAGTTGGCAGCAGCAGCAGGAGCAGGAGCCCAAACATTACTTTAAAGAGACACTGGAGTTGGCTTCAGGAGCCCAGAAATTGGATGAATCACACCCTGGAGTTGCAAGCAGCAGCAGGAGCCCAAACATTGGCTGACACACCCTGGAGTTTCAAGCAGCAGCAGCAGGAGCCCAAACATTACTTTAAAGAGACACTGGGGTTGGCTTCAGGAGCCCAAAAATTGGATGAATCACACCCTGGAGTTGGCAGCAGCAGCAGGAGCAGCCCAAATATACACTGGAGTTGGCTTCAGTAGCCCAAAAATTGGATGAATCACACCCTGGAGTTGGCAGCAGCAGCAGCAGGAGCCCAAATATTACTTTAAAGAGACACTGGGGTTGGCTTCAGGAGGCCAAAAATTGGATGAATCACACCCTGGAGTTGGCAGCAGCAGCAGGGGGCCAAATATTACTTGAAAGAGACACTGGAGTTGGCTTCAGGAGCCCAAAAATTGGATGATTCACACCCTGGAGTTGGCAGCAGCAGCAGGAGCCCAAATATACACTGGAGTTGGCTTCAGGAGCCCAAAAATTGGATGAATCACACCCTGGAGTTGGCAGCAGCAGCAGCAGGAGCCCAAATATTACTTTAAAGAGACACTGGAGTTGGCTTCAGGAGCCCAAAAATTGGATGATTCACACCCTGGAGTTGGCAGCAGCAGCAGCAGGAGCCCAAATTTTACTTTAAAGAGACCCTGGGGTTGGCTTCAGGAGCCCAAAAACTGGATGAATCACACCCTGGAGTTGGCAGGAGTTGGCAGCAGCAGGAGCCCAAACATTACTTTAAAGAGACCCTGGGGTTGGCTTCAGGAGGCCAAAAATTGGATGAATCACACCCTGGAGTTGGCAGCAGCAGCAGCAGGAGCCCAAATATACACTGGAGTTGGCTTCAGGAGCCCAAAAAATTGGATGAATCACACCCTGGAGTTGGCAGCAGCAGGAGCCCAAATATTACTTTAAAGAGACACTGGGGTTGGCTTCAGGAGGCCAAAAATTGGATGAATCACACCCTGGAGTTGGCAGCAGCAGCAGGAGGCCAAATATTACTTGAAAGAGACAATGGAGTTGGCTTCAGGAGCCCAAAAATTGGATGAATCACACCCTGGAGTTGGCAGGAGTTGGCAGCAGCAGCAACAGGAGCCCAAACATTACTTTAAAGAGACACTGGGGTTGGCTTCAGGAGCCCAAAAATTGGATGATTCACACCCTGGAGTTGGCAGCAGCAGCAGCAGGAGCCCAAAAATTGGCCTAAAGACATAAATATGTTTTGCACCATTTGGAAAGTGTAAAACGTGGCACCATGCTGAATCTAGTCGCATGCATCAGGCATTGGTGGGTGGAAATCCTGGCTGATCCATCCCCGATTCATTTTGACAAAGGTGAGTCTCTCCACATTTTTAGTTGACAGACGAGTTCTCCTCGCCGTAACTATGGCCCCCGCCGCACTAAACACCCGCTCAGATGGCACGCTACTTGCCGGGCAGGACAGCTTTTCCAGGGCAGACTCTGCTAGTTGCGGCCACAAATCAAGTTTGGCTGCCCAGAAGTCCAGCGGATCCTCAAGGTGTGTTGGCATGGTCATGTCAAAGTATGACATGACCTGCTGGTTCAGGTCCTGCTCCAGGTCTTCCTGCTGCTCATGAGTAGCCTCACTATGCGGGTGTAGAAAGCTACTCATTAGCGACTGAAGACTGAGGCTGCTGCTGCTGATGGAGCTGCTGCTGCTGCTCCTGCCAACCCCCCCAGCGGCCATGGCAGTGGAAGGTGAGCGCAGAGGTCCCCTCGAGTCAGACCTGCGAGAGTATGGACCATGGCGCAGATAGGCATCGGCCAACTGCCTACGTAGAATGTCTTTGTAGTAGTTGAGTTTGTCCTCCCTCTCGGTGGGTTTAAAAAATGCCCCCATTTTGTGGGGGCCAGGGTACAATAATGTGGACAGCCAGAAGTCATCCCGCCGACAGATGGAAACAATTCTGGGGTCACTACGCAAGCACGTGAGCATGCTTCGTGCCATTTGCGCAAGTGACTCGGATGGACTACCTGTCTCCATCTCCACTGCATACTGCCACGGTGTGCCCGGGTCCTCTGTCTCGCCTTCCTCAAAAACCTCTAGCTCCTCTGGCTGCTCCTGCTCCTCCTCTCCTGTCCGCTGACTAGATAAACCAGCCATTTCGCTGGGCAACTCCTCCTCCTCCTCTTCCTCCTCCTACTCCAGTTCAGCTCCAACGGGGTTCATGTGGCCATAAGATGTAAACTCCATGTCTCCAGTGCCCTGACCAGCCATGGTTTCCAACATGTGCTGTAGTACATGAAGCAGTGGAATCACGTCGTTCATCCCGTAATCCTGCCGACTGACAAATAAAGTGGCTTCCTCAAAGGGCCTGAGCAAACGTCAGGTGTCACGTATGAGCTGCCACTGGTTGACATTGAAGTTACACAGGGGAATCCCCCTATCTGCTTGGATCATCAGGAAATCCGTGATGGCTTTTCTCTGTTCATATAATCGGTCCAACATGTGAAGGGTGGAATTCCAACGGGTGGAAACATCGCAAATCAGACTATGTTGGGGGATACCATTCTGACGCTGTAGCTCAAGAAGGGTGTGTTTGGCGGTGTATGAGTGGCTGAAGTGCATGCAAAGTTTCCTTGAAGTTGTTAGGATGTCTTGCAGATGGGGGGAACACTTCAGAAAACGCTTGACAACCAGATTGAAGACGTGAGCCATGCAGGGGGCATGGGTCAGGCTTCCTTGGCGCAGCGCAGACAAAATGTTCTTCCCATTGTCGGTAACCATGATTCCCATTTTAAGTTTTCTAGGAGTAAGCCATGTTTGGATTTCCTGATGAATAAATTTAAGCAGTTCCTCCCCTGTGTGACTCCGTTCGCCAAGACAAACCATGTGAAGCACTGCGTGACACCTCCGTGCCCTGCACACATGGTAGACTGGAGGGGCACTGAGACTTGAGCCTACAGTGGAGGGTGAGGAGATGGCGGAGGATGAGGAGGCCGAGTCGCACGGTGTCACAGGCCCAACGGGCAGGGAGCGCGGAGGCCGAAGCGGCGTGACCTGTCCAAGTTGCTGCTGCTGCTGCTGCAAAGGGACCACATTCACCCAGTGGGCCGTAAACGACATGTACTGTCCCTGACCGTAGTTACAGCTCCAGATGTCGGCGCTGCCATGCACTTTGCTACACACCGACAGGCTCAAGGACTGGCCCACCTTCTGTTCAACAAAAGTGTGCAGCGCTGGTACTGCCTTCTTGGCAAAGAAATGACGGCTTGGGACTCTCCACCTCGGCTCGGCACAAGCCATCAGTTCTCTGAAAGGTGCAGATTCCACCACCTGAAAAGGGAGCGACTGCAGCACCAGCAACTTGGACAGGAGCACATTCAGCTTCTGTGCCGTAGGATGAGTGGGCGCATACTGCTGTCTCTTGGACATGGCTTCGCTGATGGATTGCTGGCGGGATGCATGACTTGGAGGAGGAGGAGGAGGAGCAGGAGCGACAGAGGATGGGTATGACGCACAGCTGCCTTCGGCTGAGGTGCTGGAGCCTTGGCTGGCAGAAATTGGGAGCTCACTTGGTGAGGAAGCAGACTGGACCACCCCTTGGGAGCCTCGGCTCAGAGGAACCTACCGACCCTAGACTGGGGGTCTCAGACGTAAGTTGTGATGATGTTGTTGATGAGCGCGTCAACCAATCTACCACGGCAGATGCGTTACTGGTGGAGACCCGACCGCTAGCAGATACTGGCAGATTAGGTCTCTCAGCGTGACTCCTGCTGCCTCTGGCCCCCAGTCTGATGCGAGCTCTGCCTGCGGAATCTTGGCCTCTGCCACTCCTCTTTTCACTTCCAGGCACTTGTCTGCCCGACATAGTCTAACTGGCGTGGTAGTAGGTGATACTTTAAGAACCCCCAGGCAGCGGTGGGTCTATATGAAACAGAATATAATGCACACCAAAAGTGAGCAGTAACACTCAGCCTCCAACAGGCCTGCTTAGTGTAAATAAGAGAGCTGCTTAGTGTAAATAAAGAGGGGTATGGTATGTTACAGAATGGGATGCCCCAAAAGGAGTGCACCTGGCAGGCAGCAGTAAGTCTATGCACAGCAAAAGTGTCTTTATCAGGCCTAATTTCAATTAGAATAAGTGCAAATGGTTATATGGTCTTAAATAGAGGCTGGTGTAGTCACAGAATGGGATGCCCCAACAGGAGTGCACCTGGCAGGCAGCAGTAAGAATATGCACAGCAAAAGTGTCTTTATCAGGCCTAATTTCAATTAGAATAAGTGCAAATGGTTATATGGTCTTAAATAGAGGCTGCTGTAGCCACAGAATGGGATGCCCCAAAAAGGAGTGCACCTGGCAGGGACCAGTAGTGCTATGCACAGCAAAAGTGTCTTTATCAAGCCTAATTTCAATTAGAATAAGTGCAAATGGTTATATGGTCTTAAATAGAGGCTGGTGTAGTCACAGAATGGGATGCCCCAAAAAAGAAGTGCACCTGGCAGGCAGCAGTAAGAATATGCACAGCAAAAGTGTCTTTATCAGGCCTAATTTCAATTAGAATAAGTGCAAATGGTTATATGGTCTTAAATAGAGGCTGCTGTAGTCACAGAATGGGATGCCCCAAAAAAGAAGTGCACCTGGCAGGCAGCAGTAAGAATATGCACAGCAAAAGTGTCTTTATCAGGCCTAATTTCAATTAGAATAAGTGCAAATGGTTATATGGTCTTAAATAGAGGCTGCTGTAGTCACAGAATGGGATGCCCCAAAAAAGAAGTGCACCTGGCAGGCAGCAGTAAGAATATGCACAGCAAAAGTGTCTTTATCAGGCCTAATTTCAATTAGAATAAGTGCAAATGGTTATATGGTCTTAAATAGAGGCTGCTGTAGTCACAGAATGGGATGCCCCAACAGGAGTGCACCTGGCAGGCAGCAGTAAGAATATGCACAGCAAAAGTGTCTTTATCAGGCCTAATTTCAATTAGAATAAGTGCAAATGGTTATATGGTCTTAAATAGAGGCTGCTGTAGTCACAGAATGGGATGCCCCAAAAAAGAAGTGCACCTGGCAGGCAGCAGCAAAAATATGCACAGCAAAAGTGTCTTTATCAGGCCTAATTTCAATTAGAATAAGTGCAAATGGTTATATGGTCTTAAATAGAGGCTGCTGTAGTCACAGAATGGGATGCCCCAAAAGGAGTGCACCTGGCAGGCAGCAGTAAGAATATGCACAGCAAAAGTGTCTTTATCAGGCCTAATTTCAATTAGAATAAGTGCAAATGGTTATATGGTCTTAAATAGAGGCTGCTGTAGTCACAGAATGGGATGCCCCAAAAAGGAGTGCACCTGGCAGGCAGCAGTAAGAATATGCACAGCAAAAGTGTCTTTATCAGGCCTAATTTCAATTAGAATAAGTGCAAATGGTTATATGGTCTTAAATAGAGGCTGCTGTAGTCACAGAATGGGATGCCCCAAAAAGGAGTGCACCTGGCAGGCAGCAGTAAGAATATGCACAGCAAAAGTGTCTTTATCAGGCCTAATTTCAATTAGAATAAGTGCAAATGGTTATATGGTCTTAAATAGAGGCTGCTGTAGTCACAGAATGGGATGCCCCAAAAGGAGTGCACCTGGCAGGCAGCAGTAAGAATATGCACAGCAAAAGTGTCTTTATCAGGCCTAATTTCAATTAGAATAAGTGCAAATGGTTATATGGTCTTAAATAGAGGCTGGTGTAGTCACAGAATGGGATGCCCCAACAGGAGTGCACCTGGCAGGCAGCAGTAAGAATATGCACAGCAAAAGTGTCTTTATCAGGCCTAATTTCAATTAGAATAAGTGCAAATGGTTATATGGTCTTAAATAGAGGCTGGTGTAGTCACAGAATGGGATGCCCCAAAAAGGAGTGCACCTGGCAGGCAGCAGTAAGAATATGCACAGCAAAAGTGTCTTTATCAGGCCTAATTTCAATTAGAATAAGTGCAAATGGTTATATGGTCTTAAATAGAGGCTGGTGTAGTCACAGAATGGGATGCCCCAAAAAAGAAGTGCACCTGGCAGGCAGCAGTAAGAATATGCACAGCAAAAGTGTCTTTATCAGGCCTAATTTCAATTAGAATAAGTGCAAATGGTTATATGGTCTTAAATAGAGGCTGCTGTAGTCACAGAATGGGATGCCCCAAAAAGGAGTGCACCTGGCAGGCAGCAGTAAGAATATGCACAGCAAAAGTGTCTTTATCAGGCCTAATTTCAATTAGAATAAGTGCAAATGGTTATATGGTCTTAAATAGAGGCTGCTGTAGTCACAGAATGGGATGCCCCAAAAAAGAAGTGCACCTGGCAGGCAGCAGTAAGAATATGCACAGCAAAAGTGTCTTTATCAGGCCTAATTTCAATTAGAATAAGTGCAAATGGTTATATGGTCTTAAACAGAGGCTGGTGTAGTCACAGAATGGGATGCCTCACAGCAGACTTAAGATCAGTTCAGTATATATGCACAGTTAGTTAGTATAAGCAGCCTGAAAACGCTAACAAAGCCTGTCAGCCAGCCAGTAACAAACACTCAGGCTGGATGAAAAAAAAAAAAATCTCCCTGTGACTGCCTCCGATTTTTCCTAACTTTCCCTGTTTTTCGCTGACTTTCTGTCTGTCTCCTGCCTGTCTCCAGCCTGTCCCTGTCTGTCCCTGCCTGTCTAACTGCCTCTCTCCCTCACTACAGCGTTCTGTCTCTCACGAATGCAATAGAGAAATGAGGAAGGAAAAGCAAGATGGCCGACTTAAATAGCGCTGTGACGTCACCGGGCTTGCTGGCTGCTGATAGGCTGCATGTGACTGCCCCAGCTTGCACTGGCGCGGGGTAGATGTCCAGACATGTCCCGTCCGCCATCTTAGAATGCCTGTATGTAAATGAATGGATGTTAAAGGAAAACTTCGAGCGATCGAATCGCGGGGAAATTCGGATTCAATCCGAATCAAATTTTTCATGAAATTCGGATCGAATCCGGGTTCGTCCGGATCGATTCGCTCATCCCTAGCCATGTGTCCCCACTCATGGCTTGCTGCTGTGCTTGCTGCTGTTGTGCCATGGCTTGCTGCTGCTGTTCCAGGGCCCGCTGCTACTGGAGGTAAGCCTGGATTAGCTGTTTAACCACCTCCTCCATGTGAGACATCTTGTTTGCTGCTTTCACCCAGGACATCCAAAATGTAGCGTGTTTTTGGTCACTCCGTTGCCCCTAGCAACAGTCACTGTGCCTGCATCCTCCACCAACTGTGAGCGATTGGGGCGAACGGCAGTGACACGGACAACAGTTCTTCAACAGCAAAAGCAGGTTTATTGAGAAATAAAGTGTTCAAAAGCAGAATATCTCTCACTTCAGAGGTTGCAGCAACGCAATAAATCAAAGTGGTTACTTCACCAATTCAATGTAAGTCCAGGGCTGGTTACTCCAGCAAGCTGCAATTCCAGGGTAAGTCAGGTCCACTTTGCAGGGCATACAAGCCCTCCTCTGCTCATCCCCACAAGTCCAAGTTTAGGGGGCGCAGAAGCCAAGTCCTTCGGCTTACGTTCAGTTCAGGGAACAAACCTGAAAAGGATTGGGGAAAGTGACCTGGGTCCTGAAAACCCGGCACGGATCGTGCCTGATACAGCCTAGCAGGGGAGAAATACACACCATTTATGACATTTCCATACACTTTACCACAATATATATTTATCCTGCACGGCTTGACTAAAATAGGCAAACAAATATATAAATATTATTAATATCTGGCTAATGATAACACAATGGATACACTCATTCTTTGGACTTCCGGTATATATGAAGGACACTGAGACAAATAGTAAATAAATATTGTTGATAAAATAACACAAAATGCAATCAAATCTTACAACAAAATACAACACACAATCAGAGTTAACTGATTGGCATACATATATACAGGGATTAAGGCAACATAATTTTCTCCTGAAATGGGAACCCACAAGCAGACCTTCCAGCTGGCAGCCTTCTTTCCTTCTCTCTTCCTCCTGCCTCTCATTTCCCTCTCAGTTATACTGTCACATCTCTTTCATCTCTAGGCTGGTCTTCCTTTTCTGACTACTCTGAACTAGTCCCAACCTGCTTTTCTGGCCTGTCGGTGGGCACGTTAACAGAATTTCCAGGCAACTGCTCTCCCTGACCTGTCCGGATTGTTTGGGTGAAACTGAATTTATTGCTTAGCTTCAGAATGCTGATAGTATCTATTGCAAATACAGCTCCTGCCCGGCAACCTAGGCCTGCTGATATTCTAAGCAGCTTCCTACTGACGTCATGCCATGAACTATTTTGCTGTATATTCATATATTTATATATGAGCAACATTATTAACAATATTGATTTTCCATAAAGGCCCCTTATTTACAGTGTCATAGAACCTGGAAAGCGTACTTCAATAATGTCCGTGTAGAACTTTCCTTTGGAAGGAAGGGAAGCAGGTTTGGCTTTGTTAGTCCTGTTCCAATGATCCTTAGTGGAGAACTTGCTAGTAAAGATCTTCATTCAGGAGGCAGCTAATGTGCTCCCACCCTTTAAGACACTGATCTCCCTCTTGACGACATGGCTTTCTTTTTTAACACTGTGGTTGTTGGCTCAGCTGCCTCTGTTGACTGCTAAGATGAAGTTCTTAATTGAGTTTCTGTAGAGGATGCCCGAGCTGCCAACTCTGTCTTCCAATCATACTTGGTTTCTGTAATACATTTGTTTTTTATAGTTTAAAATGCTCTGATGAGCCACCATCTTGGTTGTGGGCAGGAGACAACAGCTGGCCGGTACCCATGAGATCGATTTCAGCCAGGGGGAGATATGCGGCAGAGCTAGATAAAAGGGATGGAAGGGAGAGCCCAGGGAGAGCGCCAAGCTATGAGAGAGAGTGAGGAGGGAAGCTGCTAACGCCGGCCAAGGAGAGTAGGCCCTAGTGCACCCTGACAACCGCTGGTGCCTCTAAAGATCCACCAGTAGGCAGAGAGGCCCCAGTCTGCAGCTGCCATACAAATCTGGGTAAAATCTAGGGTGTGTAGTTTGGACAAGTGACTGGAGTGGCTCCCCAGTGACAGAGACTTGCCGGCACTCCGAGAACTTAACGCGCCTCGTGCGCAGAATGAAAAGTGGGGCACAGCTGCTGTGCGGGAACCCCTAATGTCCAGCATGGTGGGGTTATCTCTCCCCTAACAGTGACCTTGCAGTGGGGTGACCTGTTACCTGCCAGCACCCCGGAGTAGTTTATTTGTCCGATGCATGTGCCCTGAGTTCAGTCCCAAGAGAGGGCGTGCAAGAGACTGTTGAAGTGTTTGTTATTTGCTGCACATAATCCTTTGCTACATTAGGTGTACTCATTGAGTGGCAAAAAAGAGACTCATTGGCTGGTCAGGGCCTGTAAATTTCCAGGCTGATTGTTGGCCCCAGCCTTCCCCTGCAACTGTCATATCAGGGTTCTCTGTTGATACTTAAAGTGGACCAACACCCAGGATTTTCACTATACTGGGTGTTGGTCCACTTCAGCGGGGCATCCGAGATCGGGATGCCCCGCTGTGTGAAACCCGCCCCAAAAAACGTACCTTTTCGGCGACGGACAAGCGGCGGATAAGCCACTGCCGCCGCCGCCTCCCGCGCGCTCCTCTAGCAGTGCGCGTGCCCGCGCCGGACGTTTGTGAATGGCCGGCGCGGGCGCGCGCACTGCTAGAGGGGCGCGCGGGAGGCGGCGGCTGATCCGTTGCCGATAAGGTAAGGTTTTTTGGGGGCTTTTGGGGGGGTTTCACTCCGCGGGACATCCCGAACTCGGATGCCCCGCGGTGAGGGAGGTGATCGGTCCGGGAATCTATAAGATTCCCGGGCCGATCACCCCTGGGTGTTGGTCCACTTTAAGCAATAAAGATGTTAAAGCGGTCCTTCACTTTGAATAAGAACTTATATGTTTCCCACACCCTGTACATACAGATTTCTCACATTAATCCGGACCTTCACCCTGAATAAGAGCCTATCTTATATGTTTCCTACACCCTGTAAATACAGATTTCTCACATTAAAAATCATCCTATCTGCATCTACTGCATGTTATGAGCCTTTAAACATCCAAGATGGCTGCACACGGAACATCAGGCAGCCTTCAAACAGGAAGTGCCTTCTGACTGTGCTGCTCTGCATTCTGGGATTGCTGACCTTTTCCTGACCCCAGCTCTGCTCTGTCTGAGCAAAACACAGCTATAACCTGCCCCCATGTATTTTATCCCACTCTCCTCCCCTCAGTAAGTGTGATGCTTCTGAGGCAAGATGGCGGCGCCCGTATCCTAGAGTCCTGAACAGAGACAAAGCCCAGTGGTGGAAAGAATAAAATGTAAAAGGCTAAAAACATAAAATATATTAGTTTTAGATGCTGGGGAACAATTTTTTTTATAGCTTTCATTAAAGGATGCTGAAGGTCTGGTTTAAGTAAGTAGAGACTAAGCCAGATGGCATTAGCAAATCACCTGCCCTGCCATTGGTGGAAGTTAGATACATAGTTGGTAGCGGTAGCGTACAGGAAGTTATATAAGGGAGGACCGGAGCCTTATAGAATGTTCCAGGTTCTAAGCTTTATCTCAAGAGGGGAAGATCTGTGAATGTAGCTGGTGGCAGCCCAAAGGCCCAACAAGCTAACAAGATGTGTGCACCTTATTTATGGAATTAAGACAAGCCCGAGTCTACAGTGGAGCTGGAAGCTGTGGAATATACCTGCTGATGTGTACCATCTGCATACCTTCCAAGTGTCCCTGATTTGGAGGGACTGTCCCTCTTTTGAGTCCATGTCCCCCCTGTCCCTTGTTGTTCTCATTTGACCCTCTTTGAGGTGTAACATGCAGATCTGCATCAATAAATTATTAATTTGCCTATTCCAAGTGTTTCTATTGGTTTAACTGTTACACCCCATCTCCTATCCATCCCTCAATGAGGGGGTGTGGTGACCAGGTTAGGGAAGCTGGGAGGCAGCTGTGGGTCACCGGCTTTTGGGGCTGAAGCCTAGGTTCCGGACAGATGTTAAAGTCCGTAGGCCCAGATGCTATGAGGGCCCTGTGTCGTGACGCCAGGAGGGTTTGGGGGCACCGGTTACCCTACCAACCGGGGGTCCCAGGAGATCCCTTGCTAGGTGTTGGGTAGCAATAACAGGCAGAGGCCAGGTTAGGATCAACTGAACTTTTACTGGCAGTCTAGCTGGTACAGTGACAGTACAGATCAGGAGCTCAGGAGCGATCCTGTGGTGTGGGAGACTAGAGGACTTGCTGAGACTTATAGTGCTATTTAGGCTGAATAGCTTACTTGCAAGATTGAAGATGGGTTCTGCGACCTTGGAGATTAGAGCTGAATTGAAGACAGGCTCTGTGACCTGGAATATGAAAGATGATGCTCTAGATTTATCAGCAGACTTGGTAAGCATTAGTCTGGCCCCTTTCTCCACACTAGCCACAGTCCTGATAGGCTCACCACTTGTCACATGACCCTTCCCTAGCAAGTTAGTTACAGCAATAGGAAGTTATGAAGTTTATGGAACTGCACAATGTGAATGCATTAACTCTTTCAGTGCAAACTACATAACTTCACATAGGAAACATGTTATTATGTTATTACATGAAAACAGGATATAAAAGTTTATTATACAGGAACAGGATATATATATATATATATATATATATATATATATATATATATATATATATATATATATATACTGTATGTACACAGATATATTATACCATATTAGCTACGCAATATAACAGACCCCAAAGTCACAGGGACAGCCGAATGTCGAGGGGACACATATAGAACAGTATTGCAAATGCTGTACTGGGACATTGCAGGGGCATGGCCTAATTTAACAAAATTTCCTTCTTTCCCACCCTGAAAAGTTGGTAGGCATGCATCTGTAAGGAAATATACTGAATTAAAGACGGTAATAAAGATACTATTGTTTTATTAGAAGAAGTGTTATTCCTGAAGAGCAGAGACAACTAAAAAGTAAGTGCATGTCCTATCCTAGGTCCAAGAACCCCCCCCCCCCCTCGCTCCTTACAGCCTCTGCCACAGGCCCTCTACATATTCCTGTTGTTGCGCTGCGGCGAGTTACGTTTTCCTTGAAAATTGTTATCATTACTTTCTATAGAGAGTTGGCTGCAGACACAGGATTTCCAGGAAATTGCGCAATCAGCAGACTATATAAACAGGAGGCCAGAACAAGCTGGGCTGAATGCTTGGAGTGGCAATCGCTGCAGGTAGGTGATAAGAAGCTGGCTGGGGAGTGACGGGTGGGTGCATGGGGGACAGGGGAGTGACGGGTGGGTGCATGGGGGCTGGGGAGTGACGGGTGGGTGCATGTGGGGCTGGGGAGTGACGGGTGGGTGCATGTGGGGCTGGGGACACATTTATAGCAATAGGCAGAATAGTGTGTGTGTGTGTGTGTGTGTGTGTGTGTGTGTGTGTGTGTGTGTGTGTAATGGTGTCATTCAAGACAAAAAAACCTTTTAGGGTTCAGGGAAATACAAGATTCCCACTTCCCCCTACTGGCAGGAGCACCATGAAAATCACAAAGACAAATATAAGCGTTTCAATGCCTAAAATCACATAATTTTATTATTGGAATTGATCCTATACAAACAACACTTAACACAACAAAGATAAAAGCAATGCGTCCCCCCCTAAATACTTCCAGTGCTGACCTCAAGCAGACCTAAATTCCTGGGAAGCTCCCTAATATAAAGCTGGTGGAGTGAGAATAACTATTAAAGTATTGTGCCGGCACAATGAGAGATCCTAGCTATCATAATGGTCCTGTCTAGGAACCCATGCTAAAAGTGACAGTGCTTACTAGCTTAAAATATTCAAATGTTATATCCCTCAATCAAGGAAAATACATCAATACTACAGATGATCTGTTAACATGTGACAAATATTACAATACATTACATTACACTAAAAAGTTCAGAGCACATCTATTTACATACATGAAAAAATGTTTTTAGATGAATAAACATACATACAGCTCGTGAGCTATATGAAAGTGATAAGTGCCAAAAAGGAAAACTTTATAAACTACAAAAAAACCTGTTAGGTTGTGGATACTCAGAAAGGTGCAAAGAGCAAAATGCAAATACCAAAACACATCAAATTGATACAATATAAAGCAAAGTGCAAAAAAATGTATATACAAAACCTTGAGCCCGGCAACAAGGAATACCACCGCAAAAATATGGAGCAGGGGGATCAGCAAAGGGGACACCTACATTCGCGGCTGCCCGTGCCGCTTCTGAGGGTTTTTGTAAATTAATGGTGTCATTCACTCATAGGTTTAAATCTAGCTAAACAATCATAGCAGTAAGACTTCTGAGGAGAATATGATAATGCCTGTGTATATGAAATGCACTGGGCTTACCTGGGCAGGTGCAACTTGGGACGGACCACCTCATTCACCTTGGCCTGGACAGTCCCTATGCAGGACACAGGGGCATGCACTAACCTGGACTAGGGACTGTCAGCCAGGGGCAGATTGGCCATCGAGCGATTCTTTCTTTCTGTTAATTTTTCTATTCTTGGTTTCTTTCAGTCATCTGTTCTGTCATTGCTTTTCTTTTTTCTTCTTTCCTTCTATTATTTACGTCAGTCCTGTAATCATTTATTTCTTTCTTCACTTCTTTCCTCTGTTCTTTCTCCCATTCCTTCTATTATTTATGTCAGCCCTTGTACCTGTATTATTTGTTTCTTTTCTTCTAGACTGTGGGGTTTATTCATCAAGGGATAGCGGCAGGTAGCACCTCGTAGCGGCAGACTGCGTCTGGTGAACGCTGGCCGCTGTACGCAATACCACATTTATGAAGCCGATTCTGGCGAGTGACTCTAACAGCGCCATGTAGCGTACGATTCATCATTACAGACGGCTCAGCGTATAGCGCCGGAGCTCTAGCTTCCAGTGCGCCAGGTATTACCTGTCGCCCTCCCATACATTTCAATGGACGTTTCTTCTCTTCTGTTTAAACAGGGTTTTTTTGTTTTTAATTTATTAATTTTTTTCTCTCAAATCATTGTGTGACCTCTCCTGGCCTAGAGTCATTTTTGAAAATGGGAAGAGGTGAGTTGACTGCGGCGTTCTGGGGGGTTTCACACAGTGGGGCAAATCGGAGGAAAGGACCAAAACCCAGGATAGTCAAAATCATGGGTTTTGGTCCACTTTATGTAGAGACTAAGCCAGATGGCATTAGCAATATTACCTGCTCTGCCACTTGTGGAAGTTAGATACATAGTTGGTAGTTGTAACGTATAGGAAGTTATATAAGGGAGGACAGATTGTTCCAGGTTCTAATTCTAGGTTCTAAGCTCTATCTCAAGAGGGGAAGATCTGTTAAAGTGGACCAAC
Source organism: Gastrophryne carolinensis (assembly GCA_027917425.1). Lineage (NCBI taxonomy): Eukaryota > Metazoa > Chordata > Amphibia > Anura > Microhylidae > Gastrophryne > Gastrophryne carolinensis. Next base: position 22,279,363 of record CM051237.1, read on the forward strand.
ACCCAGGATTTTCACTATCCTGGGTGTTGGTCCACTTCCGCGGGGCACCACCGCCGGACAAGCGAGGTCCGTCGACGGACAAGGTGAGAGCGCCCGCCGCCGCCTCTTCTCTCGCGCGTCCCTCTTACATCCTAGAGGGATGAGCGAGAGGCGGCGGCCCGCGCATGCGCTGTTGGAACGAGGAACAGGTAGGATTTGCGGGCGTCCTGGGGGGTTTCACACAGCGGGGCACCCCCGATCAAGGTGCCCCGCAGGCAGGGAGCTGATCTTATAGATTCCCGGGCCGATCAGCGGTGGGTGTTGGTCCACTTTAATGTAGCTGAGGAGAAAGAGCAGCAGCAGTCAAGAAAGAGTCCAGCTGATGCCAGCCAGAGTGACGGGACTAGAAGTCAGTGGCAGCCCAAAAAGCTAAGAAGACCAGCCTGACTAGAGTCTAAAGTGGAACTGGAAGCTGTCGAATATACCTGCTGGCGTGTACCATTGCATACCTCCCAAGTGTCCCTGATTTGGAAGGATTGTCCCACTTTTTAGCCCTTGCCCCCCATGTCCCAGTACGTTTTCATTAAAGAGAAGGAATTTCACCCCACCGGGTATTGTTCCCCTTACATTGGGGATGACTCACTGTGTGCATCCCCCGGGTAGCCGTAAAAACTGTTCATATGCCTTTGGAACCACCCCCTCATTCAGTTGTCCGATTCTAATACCTCTAAATAAAATGGAGGGCTATGCATAAAAAGGATTTTAATTCCTAAATGGCTCAATTCATATTCTGAATAAATTCTACACTTATTTCAAATACATTATGAATGATGTAAAGCCAAACAACAGTAATGTCGCTGTTCTAATATTTATGGACTGCTGCTTTGTATAGGAGAGATAATATATGGAGAGCAGTCATGGTCATTATGACCCCCCCCCCCATCATCTTTTTTTTTTTTTTTCTTTCACAATCTCTTTATTGAAAGATTCAGATTAGACAACAATGCAATAGTACATTAACATATCGCAACGTATCTTAATATCAGCAGCATAATAAACACAAATCCGAATCAGTATTTTTACCATTTTTTGTAACACTTACAACGAATCAAAAAATAAAGGAACAGAGGAACATTACCTAAATAATGGAACATGGACCAACAAGACAAACACCAGATCACATAGGGATGGTGAGGGGAGACGCTGGACAAGGGAGGATAAGGAGGGGGGGGAAAGCAAGGAAAGGAGGGAGGGGAGGACGGGAGGGGGGGGGAGGAACTGCTCAACCCATTTAAGCCCAATGACATTCATACCACTTTGTCCCCAGTAAGTCAGTCTTCTGGTCGTTTATTTCTGGCACCTTTGGGTGCAGTACTTCTGCCATGGCTCCCAGACAGAGTCATACTTCTCCCTCTGCAGATTGGCTACAGCCGTCAACTGTTCATTAACCATTATGTTAGAAATTCTGGCCTCTACCTCCTTCCACAGTAACTTCGGGGCCTTCCAATTTACAGCTATTGTGAGTCTAACCGCCACCAGGAGGTGCTTAGTCAAGAGCCACTCATCCTTGGAAAGAGCATTCTGCTTCAAAGATAATAACACTTCTGTCGGGTTAAGGGTGCACACTTTCCCCACCATCTGGGATAAGACTGTATATGCTCTCTGCCAGAGCGGTCTGACCCTCGGGCAAGCCCACCACACATGGAGATAATCCCCTACCTCCCCACAGCCCCTAAAGCACATGGGGGAGTGTGAGGCAGAGCACCTATGGAGCCTAGCGGGGGTGTAGTACCATCTCAGCACCAGCTTGAAGGCATTCTCTGTTGCCAAAACATTGAGTGAGGTGGAGCGAACTGATTTCCAAATTCTCCTCCAAGACACATCATCAATTGTCACCCCAAGCTCTGCCTCCCACCTCGCCATATACCCATGCCTAGGCGGGTCCACCTGATTGACCAGGGTCCCATAAATATGCGTAATCACTCCTGTAGCATATGGCTGTTGGTAATACATCTGTTCCAGGTATGTCTGCCGGAATGGTTGGGATCCCTCTGCCAAAGTGAGAGAGCTGCAAATACCTAAAAATCTCAGCCGGTGGGATCTGTTTAGTTTCTCTGAGGTCTTCAAAGGATCTCATACCCCCGACTGTGCATAAATCCTGCACCACCTCCAGGCCTTTTGCTTTCCACCAACTGAAACCTGAGGTATGTGTCACGCCGGGGGGGGGGGGGGGGGGGGGGGAAGAACATGGGATTGTTAAAAAGCCTCATCAGCGGGAGATGTCCAGAAATCAATCCTGCCCGTGACTTACAACTATCCCACCTACCCAGCAGGCAGTCCAAAACAGGGGACACATTTTTAGGTCTAACACGTCTGGGAAGCCATGGCAGCACACCCACATCCATCGGCTCAGACCTCTTAGCCTCTTCCAAAACCCACAGTGGAGGAGATTCTTTTACGTGAAGAAGTAGTACCGGAGCAATCTGCGCCGCCAAATAATATCTATAGAGCGAGGGTACACCCAGCCCACCATTCGTAGTATGGTAATACAATGTTTTGCTATTGACTCTCGGCCTAACTGGACCCCAAATATATTTCAAAACTCTGCTCTGTAACGGTTTGAAAAAGGACAGCGGAACTCTTACTGGAAGCACTCTGAAAAGGTACAGCAGCTTAGGCAGTAGAACCATTTTAATAGCGGCCAGCCTCCCCAACCATGACATCCTCAGATTGTACCATGGGTTTAAAAGCGTGTCCACCAACCTCGGGATGTGAGAGTAATTGGCTTTAAATAACGTCTCATAGTTAGAGGTGATTTTAATACCCAAGTAGGGCAGCTGATGTGTCCAAGTCCACCTATAATTAGCCTGCAGGGGTCTTTTGGTTAGCTCTGATAACGACACATCCAATGCTGTCGACTTTGTATCATTAATCCGAAGCCCGGACAGACCACCAAACTCTGACAAAGTATTAATTAGGTTGGGGATAGAGATATGGGGAGCCGTGATCATGAGCAGCATGTCGTCCGCAAACAGGGACAACTTGCTCTCCCCAGCTGGATACACTATGCCTCTTAAGTTCACATTATTTCGAATCTTAATGGCCAAGGGCTCTATTGCCAAAATGAATAATATCGGCCATAGTGGGCAACCTTGCCTAGTGCCCCGAAGGATCGAGAATGGGGCCGACACTGCACCCGCATACTTCAAAGCAGCCTGTGGGGCATTATACAGAGCAGACACTGCCGTCTGGAGACCAACCCCCAAGCCCCACTTCTCCAGCACCCACTGTAGGTACTCCCAGGAGATGGAGTCAAACGCCTTCTCCACATCAAGTGACAGTAGCATAGCTTCTTGAGTGGTACCTTTGACTGAATCAATCAACTGGATTATACGTCTGACTCCATCTCCCGCCTGTCGAAGAGGGACAAAGCCCACCTGGTCCCGATGCACCAGGGAGCCCAAGAAAACATTAATTCTAGTGGCCCAAATTTTAGAGAACAGTTTAAGATCAGTGTTTAGCAGGGAAATGGATCTGTAATTACTCCACTGTTGATGGTCTTTCCCGGGCTTCGGGATCATAACCACATTAGCCTTCAGCATCTCACTCTCAAAATGGTTCCCTTCCAAAATATAATTAAACAAAGTGGTCAATGGGGGAACCACCTCCTGGTTAAGCTTTTTATAAAAGACCGCCGTCAGGCCATCAGGGCTAGGCCTCTTCCCTGATTTAAGAGACCCAATAGCCCTCCGTACCTCCTCCTCAGTGATGGGGGCATCCATCCCCTGCCTCTGCTGCTCAGAAATCAACGGCAATTCACCATTTTCAAAAAATGCAGTAGCTTTCCTTTGATCTAATCCCTGGGGAGCCCCGTATAACCATGATAACCCACTCCTAAATGTTTCCAGGATCTTTTCAGGGTTAGTAGTGAGATGGCCCCCATTCGTCTTCAGCTTGATAGGAGGCATTGGGAAATCTTGACATCTGAGTTGGGATGCTAATAGAGAGTTAGGCTTATTACTACAGGCATAGTATCTTTGCCTCGACCATCTGTATCGGGTTTCAGCCTGTGTAATCTGCACTTGATTCAGGGCCACCCTCGCCCTCTCCAGCCCGGCCGCCTCTTCCCTCCTGCCTGTCTCCTTAAACCTCCTCGCAGCTTCAGAGTATTCCCGCTCCAAACGAGCCGACTGTGCTATTCTTTCCCTCTTTTTTCTTGAAGCCTGCCCCAAAAAATGCCCCCTTATCACTGCTTTAAATGCCCCCCAAAGTATCGCCAGAGATTGCACAGTACCCATGTTGTGCTTAAAATATTCAGAGGCCACCTGTTTAACTTCTTGAACCATTTCCTCAGAAGCCAAAAGTGATTCATTTAAGACCCACGAGGATGGTCCAGTGCGCATCACCAAGCCAGAGCAAGTAATAAGAACCATGTCATGATCCGTCCATGGCACGGGTTTTATCTCCGCCCGCCTAACCTGTGGCAACAGACCTCTTCCTACAAAGATATGGTCAATCCGAGAGTGAAGATGGTGTGGGTGGGAGTAGTGCGTATAATCCCGCTTCCACCATCTGCACTCCTTGGATTATACTAAAAAAGGCTTTAGATTACCCCAGCACATGAGAGGAAGGCAAAGAGGACCTGTCAAGCCTATCTGGTAACGTTAAATTTGAATCCCCACACATTAAAACAGTTCCCTGCGCATGAGCTTTGAGCAATTCACACACCCTGGCCAAGAAGCGGACTTGGCGACTGTTAGGAGCATAGTAACACAGTAGCGTAACTGGCGTATCCTGCAAAGTCCCCACTAGCAGCAGGTACCTGCCCATGGGGTCTACCAATTGTTTAGAGCATGTGAAAGGGGAATTTCTATGAAACGCTATTAGTACCCCACAGTGCTTCTTTCCAGCTGTGGCCTGGTAAAACTGCGGGTATTTCGGGTGGAGGTACTTGGGCGAGGATGAGGACGAAAAATGTGTCTCCTGTAAGCACACCACATCCGCCTTAAGCGCAACAAAGGCTCTAAATGCCCTTGACCGCTTATTGGGGGAGTTGAGGCCTTGGGTGTTAAGGGAGACCACTTTCACCGACATCTCTTGTTTTTAAAAACTCTATAGTTGGCATTATTAACCATCTTCTGGGGTACAGCAACTCCCTGGGTAATAGGGCAAGGGGGGGAGGAAAGGACAAGGCCAAGGGGGGCAGGGATGGGGGGTGAACAGAAAAGGACAGGACAATGGACACACTTAAACATTATCCAAATATACACATAGCAACCTACGGTGTTTAAAAACATAACAACGGTCAACCTATTGTGGAACAATCCACAATTAGCATACCACCAGGGTCGTGCCTCTGGGGGAATGCTAGGGGGTAAGCACGGTATATCCCCCGGGCCAGCGGGGCAGCCCAGTCAAGCACTTTCTTATCTATACATAGATATCAATTCTTCACTAAGGCACTTAGCTATCAGACAGGGAGAAACATCATATAAGAAAGGGATTAGCCCATCATGGAGTATACAAATGACCCACTACCAGAAACCTAATTCCAGGATCAAATTAAATACAGTAGGCCAGGCCCAGCGGGAATCTCAGGGCTCGCCTCCCACGCCCCCACCGGCACTGCCGATCAGGGCGTCCGAGACAAGCCCCCCGCCGCCCCAGCCACCAAGCAGCACAAATAGCCATTAACTTATCATACATCTGACATCAAAACAGCTCAAGAAGTAGAGAGAGCATTAATGAAAAGGTTCAGTATATTAAATCACACGAACTTCACTTTCCCAATAGCTGGGAATGTTCAAGACCTCCACCCGCAGGGAGAGCCACATCACCAAACCTCAGTAGTAGCTTGCTGGTCATCCCTCCGAAGCTGGCTGAAAAACTTGCAAGGACAAGTTCCTTAGGGCTTGCGATCGGTCACTCCCCGGTTTCCTCTGCTGCGAATCATCCACTGCGCCAGTGGCGTCTCTCCTCTGTTGTGAGTTTGGAGCTGAGACTGTAGGTAAGTCCTGAGGGACCTTTAATCCAGATAGGCCAAGCTGCAGCAATAGGTCCTTTAGTTCCTGAGGTTTCACCGCTTGGATACGGCCATTGTAGGGAAAGGACACCTTAAATGGAAAGCCCCACCGGTAGCTTATATTGTGGGATCTAAGCACCTGTAAATAAGGCTTAAGGGCTCGCAGCTTAGCTATGGTGGATTGGGCAAGGTCCGCAAAAACTTGATAGGAGTGACCCTGGAACTGTGTGATGCCCTTGTCCCTTGCTGCTTTCACCACCACCTCCTTGGTCTGAAAGTAGACAAACTTTACAATGATGTCCCTCGGGGGCCCATCGGGGCTGCGCCTGGTGAGGGCCCGATGTGCTCGCTCCAGCTCCAGCCTTTCAAGTGGTATGGTAGGTGTCAGCTCTTGCAACAAAGCCATAATAGTGCCTTGGGCGTCCTCCATCGACTCCGGGAGCCCCCGGAATCTAAGATTAGAGCGGCGATTCCGGTTTTCCAGGTCCTCCTGCATGTCCCTCAGAGCAGCAATCTCTTCATGTAAAATCTCCACTTCCTCCTCATGGCCGTTCAAAACTGTGGTGACATCAGTTATGTTGCTCTCTAAGGATGCTATTCTCTGCCCCTGCGCTTTCAGCTCTTTCATCAGCTGGGAGGTGTTCTTGGTGATTGCAGCCACCTCTTCCCGAATCACAGCTCTGATATGCTGAAGTGAGGTATGATCTAAAGCCATCTGCGGGCACTGATCTTTCATTTCAAAGGGGAATTGGATTTGGCTGTCCCCTGAATCCAGGGAGTCCTCCGAGTGGGTCACCGAGGGGGCCGGGGCTCCCCCTTCCTCCTCACCTCGTGCTGCGCGTGCAGTGACTGGGTGTGCTGCGGCCGCCATCTTGCTTCCCCGCTGCAGGGCCTTGTGCGGTTTCGGCGGCCTTTGCTTGTTTCTGCGGGTTTGTCGCATACTCCGACCGGAGGTGAGTCACCGCCTGATCTTCTCCCCGCTATTTGTGCCACTTATCTGTGCTGCCCCTTCAGGCCCGGGTTTGCGGAGCTCTAGCAGAGTGCGACCATCCGCCAGCTCCGCGCGCATGCGCCCCCCTTTTTTTTTTTTTATATATTCTTTATTTATCAGTTTTGTGATTTATAATACACATAAAGGGAAACATGGGTATTACACAAACATCGAAGTCACAGCATCATCAGGCATACAACATAATGAGACAGTATATATATGTTCGGAAGATATGTCCGCTGCCAGAGCCTCACCCCCCGGTTAACTCAAGCTGTCCAGAGGAGGCTGACGAGGCCCGCTCCCATCCTCCGACTCTCGGTCAAATCTATATTTCTCAAACAAGGGGAACTGGGCGTCAACAGCACCTGTCACCTCCATGGGATGACCCCCCCCATCATCTTGCTAACTTTTGCCCTAAGTATTTCATACATACTAAACACTGCAATGTCTATCTGCAGGTTATCTTGCGGTACTCTCTCTCACCAACAATACCTCATCTAAGAGATGGATAGCGCAGCAGGTAAGTACCACATTCAGATAATACTCTGCATGCAAATATAAAAGAGCCTACTACAGTAGAAGCTAAGCTCAATACTCCAGTGCTCACACTATATCTCCATTTCTCCTCTTAGGACTCTACTTCTTACTCTTACATTTAGGATGTCTTTCACTCAAAACCTGTAATCGGAGACTTCTTTTCTGTGATGAGTTCCCTTTTCCATATTCTGGGCTTCTATAAGGTTGTTACTCTTCTCTGAAACTTCTTACCCAATGCCATCCCTGAGAGTCTCATTCCATCTCTATTTACCATTGTTAACATGAAAGGTCACGCAATCATGTGTCACCACTGTCATTGTCTCGTATGTGTATAAAGGTCCTCAGCACCCCGTGGATCAGTACTGGGAGCAGCTCGTCCAGTGTATCAGTAACTTGCCTCCGGTTCTAGACCATCTTCTTCAAAGACGTCTTCTGACTAAAGAGCAGTACGACAATGTGAAAGATCCTAACGCTACACCTCAGAATAAGATGAGAGCTTTGTATCCTTACATAATGAATTGGACCAACCTCAACAAAGACATTCTGTACAGCGCCCTGAGAAAACACAACCCTGGGGTCCTCGAGGCACTGGAAAGTAGGTCAAAATGTGATTATTATTATTTATTATTATTGTTTATTTATATAGCGCCATCATCTTCCGTAGCGCTTTACAAAGTAGTTATTACAGACAGGGTAAAAACATAAGGTACATATAATATATCAAATGCAGTTTTACAGAGTTATTTTAAAGTTTTAAAAAGTTTTATAGAGTTGACAGTGGATATTCTGAGTACAAGATACAATAGGGAGAGAGCCCGGCCCTTGCAAGCTTACGGTCTAAAGGAAGAGGGGTGAAGACAAGGGGGAAGGATCACAAACAGTCAGTATTGAGCTTTGTGCCCTTTAGAAGATTGGTTAGGCCAGATTATATTCTTGTCTAAATAAGTGAGTTTTAAGGGCACCTTTGAAGGTTTTGAGGGTTGTGGAGTGGCGGATTGGGTGCGGGAGGGCATTCCAGAAGTTGCACGTGAGAAGTCCTGGAGGCGGGCGTGAGAGGAGGTGACCAGGGTGGAGGACAGGAGAAGGTCGGCAGAAGAGCGGAGGCTGCGTCTAGGTTGATATTGTTGGATTAGAGATGAGATGTAGGGAGGGGCCTGGTTGGAGAGAGCTTTGTATGCGAGAGTTAGAGTTTTGAACAGGATTCGCTGTGGGACTGGCAGCCAGTGTAGGGATTGGCAGAGAGGCGCAGAACTGGAGGAGCGAGAGGAGAGATGGATGAGGCGAGCAGCAGAGTTCAGGATAGATTGGAGGGGTGCCAGTCTGTTAGTTGGTAAGCCACAAAGAAGGATGTTGCAGTAATCCAGACGGGATATGACCAGGGCATTTTAGTGGTGTCAGGTGAGAGGAAGGGACGGATGCGGGAGATGTTTTTAAGTTGGAGGCGACAGGAGGTGGCCAGGGAGTGAATATGTGGTTTGAAAGAGAGGGCAGAGTCCAGAATGACTCCCAGGCACCGAGCTTGGGGAGTTGCTGTTATTGTGTAATTGTTGACAGAAATAGACGTGTTAGAGAGGGGAGGGGAGTTAGAGGGTGGGAAAATGACCAGTTCTGTCTATGTGATTATGTGATGCCATAATCTATGTAACAAATATAATTAGTGGGTAAATATATAACACAAATGTGTATCAGTGAACAAACTTATTCCACTAAATCATAGCTGAACAATAAATAAGTATTCAATACCAATTGCCTTTAGGCCCTGCCCTCTAGCTTATTATTTGCCTCCATGCATGCAGCAGACAAGCTAAGCTAAGAGCATTAACAGAAACATCCTGCTCTCTAAGTGGTGGTGTTGGGGGTGTGGTAATAGCTAACAAACATATACCGACTTCATAACGTAAGCATAAACGTTGTATAAAAATTAGCCGTTATATACAATTTAGAATATAGTGCAAAATAATGTATCCCCAGCACTGGCCACTTGTATTATTAGGTTATCATAAATTACATTTGATAACGGCTTTAAGTAGGATGAATTGACGGCCTGTCGTTGGTAGGTATTTTGATTGAAATACAGATGGACTCACCACCATTAGAAATCGTCATTCTTGTTAAAAGGAGCACTATCGCGAAATTATGTAATGTTAAAAATCCATATAAACACATCGGCTAATGAGTGGAGGGGTCACTTATACACATGAACTGAATAAATCTCCCGCCAAGCTTGTGGTTTATTCTCACATGGTAGGAACAAAATCCAGGGGTGACAGGGGGTCTATGGGGACAAAACCTGTCACCCCTGATTTCCTCTTCCATCCATTAAAAAAAAAAAAAAGTCTGGCTGGATATTTCTTGATGTTGCGTGTATAAGCGACATGTCCCCCCGCTATCCAGCATATTTATATGGATTTTTATCATTTACTTGCCCTGAAGAAGTGACGCGGTGATGTCACGCAACGCGTCGGCAGTGAGGCGTGTGTGGTGGTGGTGGGGGGGTGACACTGTTGCGGCTCTGCTCCTAAAATGTGAGATTTTTATGTTACATGGTGTATGTCTGTATTGTTTTCCATCCGGCTGGTCCTCTTTAACAATGCTCATGTATATATGTATAATATTGTAAGGCACATTGCACTTTATTAGGGTTGTCACTAGGTAGATTAATCTATATATAGTTTGGGTTGATTTTCATGATATATGGTTTTGGGATACCAAGGTTTATACACATTTTATATTGTACTCGTGGGTTATTAGTAATGCATTGTATTGCCAGCCATACAAACAGATAGAGCCTTGATTATATTCCATTACTTGAAGCAGAAAAGCTAGCTGCCTCCTTTTTACATCTCAGTGTCCCCCTGTTTGTCTTTCCCTCTCCTCCCCCTCTGTATATCATTGTTATGTGTTTTTTAATGATTTTAACGTGTCTTAAAGTGGACCAACACCCAGGATTTTCACTATCCTGGGTGTTGGTCCACTTCAGCGGGGCATCCGAGATCAGGATGCCCCGCTGTGTGAAACTCCCCCAAAAAATGTACTTTTTCGGCGACGGACAAGCCACCGCCGCCGCCTCCCGCGTGTCCCTCTTACAGGGCGCGCGCTCGCGCCGGCCATTCATGAGCGGCGGGCGCGCGCACTGCTAGAGGGGCGCGCGGGAGGCGGTGGCGGCTGATCCGTCGCCGATAAGGTAAGGTTTTTGGGGGCTTTTGGGGGGTTTCACCCCGCGGGACATCCCGACCTCGGATGCCCCGCGGTGAGGGAGGTGATCGGCCTGGGAATCTTATAGATTCCCGGGCCGATCACCCCTGGGTGTTGGTCCACTTTAATGGTGTAGTGTAAATAGATTCATTAATAAAAGTTTGTACACATTTTTGATTTAAATAGTGGTGCCGCTGAATTTGTGGGGGTGGATTCGTGGGGATCCCCACTTTGGAATAATTATTGATTTTTATCATTGGGCAATTTTTTTCGCGATAGTGCTACTTTAAGGAGGAGCTAGTCTTCGCAAAATTAAGCAAAGGGTACCTATGCATGTTGAAGCCACTTTCAAGGATACCTAAATTCTCAACTTTAACAGCCCACTTCGTTGAACAGATAAAACGACCATATGTTGAGTGAGTGCCATATTAGAATGACCAACCCCATATCATTGTGTCTTCAAACTAGTGTTCTGAACATCTTTTTAAAAAATCGAATTGTTTACTATTGGGCGAGTTATAAAAAAATTGCGAAGACTCTTGCATTACCGATCTTCCACTTAATTGGCAAATGTTTTAAAACAAATCAAGGGGCAAGACCTAAACACAGTTGCTACCTGCAACACCTCTAGCAAATGTGTGCCTCCGTGCACAGGCCGCACACCTCCTTAGCTGCGGCCACCGCCTTCCCAACCTTCAGCCGCTGCTTCCTTCACCGTCGGCACCTCCCTCGAAAGTGTGAGAGCACCGCTCGTCTCTCTGGCCCCATCAGGGCTATGTACACCACTGCCATGAGAAATGAGCTTTACATGTAAACAGAAATGCAATGAACATTCTAAAAATTAACTTCATGTCATGCTTTTTCAGAGCAGGACCCACCACAGGTCTTCAAGCTTCCACCACCAATCCATCCAGGTAATGTTAATAATGTTTTTCTTATTATGCAACGTGACCAAAGATGTTAGTGATGGACTCTAGGCACAATGCACTATGATCTCACAAGCCTTAAAACAGGTCAAAACCTATTTTTTTCGCCCTGTTTTTGACCTGGAGAGGATCAGAACATCATTGGCTTAAGGGATCAATTATCTTAAACCCTGTTAGCTAGCAACCAATCCTATAATCTGCCTCTAAAATCTAGTTGAAAAGGAATATCGGACTTAAAGTGGACCAACACCCAGGATTTTCACTATCCTGGGTGTTGGTCCACTTCCGCGGGGCACCCCGCTGTGTGAAACCCCCCAGAAAGCCCCAAAAACTCACCTGACCCCGCTCCCACGTGACTCGCTCCACCAATCACCGCCGACGGACAAGCGAGGTTCGTCAACGGACAAGGTGAGAGTGCCCGCCGCCGGCTCTCGCGTGTCCCTCTTACAGGGAGCGCGCACGCGGGGAATTCACAAACAGCCGGCGCGGGTGCGCGCCCTGCTAGAGGGATGCGCGAGAGGCGGCGGCCGCCCCCGTGCATGCGCCGTTGGAACGAGGAACAGGTAGGATTTGCGGGCGTCCTGGGGGGTTTCACACAGCGGGGCACCCCCGATCGGGGTGCCCCGCAGGCAGGGAGCTGATCGGCCCGGGAATCTTATAGATGGGTGTTGGTCCACTTTAAAAACAATCCGGCCTCGCTTACCTTTTGGATGTCACCACCACCTCATGCGGCAACATCCGGCTGCTTCAGGACCCGATCCTCTGCTCCCCGCCGGCTTAGCCATCCCTACTTGACAGCACAACTTTAGCCGCGCCGCCCTGCGATGTCTTGCAGATTTTCGGGCAGCTCTATTGTAAAAGATGGAGTTGCTCGTGCATGCGCAGTTAGATCGGGGGAGAAGGTGAGTTTACCAGGCGAACTGGGCGGGGTTTTTCACACAACGGGGCATCCTGAATCTGGATCTCCCCGGGGGGGGGGGGGGGGGGGGGGGGGGATCAAGTGGCCCTCTTGATTTTGGTCCATTTTAAATAGAATTAGAGCCCATTAAATAAATTATCTCCACCTTTTGGTCCCACCCAGAACTATGATAATTTGTCACATTGTGAAACCCTCCCAGCGGTAGCATATACTCACTTTGACACTACAGCACATGCATCGCTCCTCAGCAGCATCCATGCTGTATGCGATTGCCGTGCCAGGCAGGCGTGGATGTCTACAGGTACAGAGGGTAAGCAGAGCCTGTGCCATGGCTCAGTGCTCATATGCCACGTCCCCTCCCCAGGGCAATTTAGATTGCTACACATACCTTTTTCTAACTCTTGCTGTAGTACATATTAGAAACTAAATGGCGGCTCAGGCATGTACAGGCCGCCTGCAAACAGGAAGTGCTGCTGGGCTTCCTGTTACTGTGCATTGTCAGTTATGTCAGTTGAATCCAGGCAGCAGCATGGCTGAAAGGAAGCTCCAAAATGGGTGCTACCTTACTTTTACAACTGTGCCAGGCTGTTTGTCCGGTTTAAGCAGCAATGATTAATAATAAAATGTATCTCTAATTTTCCAGCACCATCCATTCTCCAAGCTGGGGCACAGGAACCGTTGGAAGGTAATAATGTCATTAAAACGTGACAGAATCATTGATATTATAATTAACTGTGAGCTCTGTGAATATACACTTCCAAAATAGACTCATGTGATTTGAAGCAATATTAAAGAGGAACAACACTCTAGAATTTCACTTTCCTGTGTGTTGTTCCTCTATGTGGCAGCATCCTAAATCGTGATGCCCCACGGTGTGAATCCCCCCAGGTCGCCCCATACACTCGTCTTCCTTCCGCTTCCACAGCGCAGACTCTGTCAAGAGCAAGTGCGCTGATTGGCTGAGGGACACGCTCTGCCAATCAGCGTGCTCCCCGTCACCCGGCCTCCTACGGTGCAGCTGACGGCTAACGCTGAAGGAAACAGAGCGCGCCACCAGCCGCATCCCCCGCTCACCTTGCAGCCATGGTGTGCCCGTGCTGCTCATTTAGAAAGGCTGGGAGCGGGTGCGTACACAGTTGGAGGTGAGCAGGGATGTGGCCACAGCGCAAAGACGCGGCGAGGGCTCGGGAGAAGGTAAGTGGATCTGGGCATCTGTGAGCTATCTCATTTCGGAAAGCCCCAAGGACAGAAACTCTGACAGCCCAGGAGTCTTTTAGATTCCAAGGACCCGATTTTCCTCTTAAAGCGGACCTTCACTCTGAATAAGAGCCTATCTTATATGTTTCCCACACCCTGTACATACAGATTGCCCACATTAAAAGTCATCCTACCTGCATCTACTGCATGTTATGAGCCTTTAAATATCCAAGATGGCGGCTTATGGAAGCCGCCATCTTATCAGGCAGCCTGCAAACAGGAAGTGCCTCCTGACTGTGCTGCTCTGCATTCTGGGACTGCTGACCTTTACCTGACCCCAGCTCTGCTCTGTCTGAGCAAAGCACAGCTATAACCCGCCCCTCTGTACCTTATCCCACTCTCCTCTCCTCAGTAAGTGTGATGCTTCTGAGTCAAGATGGCGGCGCCCGTATCCTAAATTCCTGAACAGAGTTGCAGCCCAGTGGGGGAAAGAATAATAAGTTAGTGACTAAAAACGTAAAATATATTAATTTTAGATGCTGGGGAACCGTTTTTTAAGAGTTTGGGCCTTTCATTAAATCACACTGAAGGTCCGGTTTAAGTTTAAAATGTAAAAACTCATACCAAAAAAGCAGACCAAAACTCATCTTTTTTTTTTCCACCAATATCCCACCACAGGCAGCATCTTTTGCATGGTTTCCCCACCCTGTCTTCTCTCCTATCACTCTAATAGATCTGGCAATTTCCCCGAGGTCCCACATGGCCCATGACCAGCAGATGGCCGGATTGCATCATTACCAAGTACCGGGGATTTAAAGTGGACTGTCACCCAGGGGTGATCGGCCCGGGAATCTATAAGATTCCCGGGCTGATCACCTCCCTCACCGCGGGACATCCGAGATCGGGATGTCCCGTGGTGAGGGACCCCCCCCCCAAAACCCCCGAAAAACTTACCTCTCCCGCGCTGCCGCCGCCGCCTCCCGCGCGCCCCTCTAGGCGTGCGCGCCCCCGCGCCGGCCGTTTGTGAACCGGGGTGCCCCCCTGAAGTGGACCAAAACCCAGGATAGTCAAAATCCTGGGTGTTGGTCCACTTTAAACAGGTCATTGTTCAAATCCCGCTGTGATGTTGTCATAGAACCAAGACTGTTCCTCTTGTTTCCCAGCAGAGGGTGCCAAGGTTTCCTGTGTGCTCGCATTTTTGCACTAGACATAGTAGGGCCAGTAAGTGTGCGATTATGCGTGCACATTTGTGAACTGTATGATTCAATGGATTCATGCGCATGTGCAAGTACACGCAAAAATGCGCTTTTGCGCATGCGCAGGGGCCTTTAAATACTGGCAAGCCCTGAGCTCCATTGCCAGTTGGTCATTTCTCCTCCCTGTTCCTGAGTGACAGTCTTCCATTTCTGTGTACCGACCCGGCTTGTTCCTGACTACGCTCCTGCTCTCCTGATGACCTCGGCCTGTTTACTACTCCAATTCTGTTCTGCCTGCCCAAGACCTCGACTTATTTACGTCTTCGATCCTGTTCTGCCTACACACAACCTTGTTTACATCTTCGATCCTGTTCTGCCTGTCCACGACTTTGACTTGTTTACAACTTCAATCGTGTTCTGCCTGCCCACAACCTTGTTTACGACTTCTATCCTGTTCTGCCTGCCCATGACCTTGGCTTATTTACAACTTCGGTCCTGTTCTGCCTGCCCATGACCTTGGCTTATTTACGACTTCGATCCTGTTCTGCCTGCCCATGACCTCGATCCAGTTCTGCCTGCCCATGACCTTGGCTTATTTACGCCTTCGATCCTATTCTGCCTGCCCATGACCTTGGCTTATTTACGACTTCGATCCTGTTCTGCCTGCCCATGACCTCGATCCAGTTCTGCCTGCCCATGACCTTGGCTTATTTACGACTTCGATCCTGTTCTGCCTGCCCATGACCTCGATCCAGTTCTGCCTGCCCATGACCTTGGCTTATTTACGACTTCGATCCTGTTCTGCCTGCCCATGACCTCGATCCAGTTCTGCCTGCCCATGACCTTGGCTTATTTACGACTTCGATCCTGTTCTGCCTGCCCATGACCTCGATCCAGTTCTGCCTGCCCATGACCTTGGCTTATTTACGACTTCGATCCTGTTCTGCCTGCCCATGACCTTGGCTTATTTACGACTTCAATCCTGTTCTGCCTGCCCATGACCTCGATCCAGTTCTGCCTGCCCATGACCTTGGCTTATTTACGCCTTCGATCCTGTTCTGCCTGCCCATGACCTTGGCTTATTTACGACTTCGATCCTGTTCTGCCTGCCCAAGACCTCGATCCAGTTCTGCCTGCCCATGACCTTGGCTTATTTATGACTTCGATCCTGTTCTGCCTGCCCATGACCTTGGCTTATTTACGTCTTTGATCCTGTTCTGCCTGCCCATGACCTTGGCTTATTTACGACTTTGATCCTGTTCTGCCTGCCCACGACCTCGATCCAGTTCTGACTGCCCACGACCTCTGCTTGTTTACGACTTCTATCCTGTTCTGCCTGCCCATGACCTTGGCTTATTTACGACTTCGATCCTGTTCTGCCAGCCACAACTTCAGCTTGTCCCACGTCTCCAGTCCAGCTCTGGTCTGTCTTCTATCCAGAACTTGGCAAAATCCACTCCTAGGTTGCCTGACCTGGGGCCTTCCTGCAGCCCAGCCTATCCTCACCTTTAGAGGCTCTGGTGAAAACCAGTTTGGTCCTTAGATTCTAGGCTTCCCGGTCAAGAGGTGAGTCGATTCTTAGTCTCCACAATCAGGGTTCACACCCGGTAGCCTGACAGATGTTTCCTCAGCAATATGTATAAAAAACCCTCCCCCCAGGATGTGATCCAATTATATAAGAGCCCAGGGAATAAAATGCTAAAAAAAGGGTTAAAATATGTCAGCATACCCCCAAGTGTCTGGTTGTCTGATTTGGAATCCATGTCCCCCTGTCCCTTTTAGCTAATTTGGTTTTGTCCACTTATGTCCTCAAAAAATAGCCGCCCCCTTTTCATCCCTCCCCTGGCAGCTGATAATCTTAACCCGATACCCTGGTTTTAACTGAGGTTCCACTTTAAGCCAAGTGCCAGGGGAGTGTTGGAGTGACAGTGTGTGTTTCTGTTTTTTTTATCCCAGTCTTACTCTTTAAACTGGACCAACACCTGTTTATTCTTTAACGGGTGTTGGTCCCGCAGACAGCTAATCAATACAAGCCCTAGAACGCCCAGTATACTCACCTTCAGTACGAGCCTGCGCTGGGAATGGAGTCCCGCCTGTTGAAAAAACGGTGTTGGTCCGGTTTAAGTCCACTGCCCATTCTCTGTATACAACCAGAAGACATCTGATGACCAAATCACTATATACAGTCTGTGCCTCTTAAAGGAGCGCTATCACAAAATCACCTTATATTAAACATGCCGGATATTGAGAGAAAGAACTACATCCCCACAAAAAAAAATAAAACATTTTTGGCAAGTCACAATAATTTTTTTTTTTTCCTAGACTCTGATAAAGTCATACCATGCTCAAAAGAGGAGTATGACATGATACGCGATGAAGAGTGGGACGAGGTAAGTCTAATCTGCATCACATAAGTCCCCTTTCCTTAAACTGGACCAACAGGGTTGCACAGTTGAAAATATAACTTCCCAAAACTCCCTTACCCTATCTGCACGCATAGTACTGAAGCATTGTCAGCACTTACATTTGCTCCTGCAGCCACTCAAAGCTGAAACGCAGCCTCACATAGAATAGCAGCTATTTTGAAGCACCTCTGAGGATTCCTTTACCAACTTCCCTGCTGTGCTGCAGCCTGTATTTAGCTGACATAACCCACAATGTATATTGGCAGGAAACCCAGCAGCACTTCCTGTTTCCAGGATGCCTGCAGCCTACAATGTATATTGGCAGGAAACCTAGCAGCACTTCCTGTTTCCAGGATGCCTGCAGCCTACAATGTATATTGGCAGGAAACCTAGCAGCACTTCCTGTTTCCAGGATGCCTGCAGCCTACAATGTATATTGGCAGGAAACCCAGCAGCACTTCCTGTTTGCAGGATGCCTGCAGCCTACAATGTATATTGGCAGGAAACCCAGCAGCACTTCCTGTTTCCAGGATGCCTGCAGCCTACAATGTATATTGGCAGGAAACCTAGCAGCACTTCCTGTTTTCAGGATGCCTGCAGCCCGCAATGTATATCGGCAGGAAACCTAGCAGCACTTCCTGTTTGCAGGATGCCTGCAGCCCCCAATGTATCGTCAGGAATTCTAGCAGCATTTCCTGTTTGCAGTATTCCTGCAGCCCACAGTGTATATTGGCAGGAAACCCAGCAGCACTTCCTGTTTGCAGGATTCCTGCACCCCACAATGTATATCGGCAGGAAGCTTGGCAGCACTTCCTGTTTCCAGGATGCCTGCAGCCCGCAATGTATATCGGCAGGAAACCCAGCAGCACTTTCTATTTGCAGGATTCCTGCACCCCACAATGTATATCGGCAGGAAGCTTGGCAGCACTTCCTGTTTCCAGGATGCCTGCAGCCCACTATGTATATCGGCAGGAAACCTAGCAGCACTTTCTATTTGCAGGATTCCTGCACCCCACAATGTATATCAGCAGGAAACCCATCAGCCTTCCTGTTTGCAGGATACCTGCAGCTCCATAGAAAGCCATTTTGAGCGTAAATCGCCCACCACAGGAGTTACAAGAAAGGAATATCAATTTTATGTGCAGGAATCTGAATAGCCCAGGGGTGGGATGCATATGAGCACTGGTTCTTCAGTTGGTCTGGCTTAAAGCGCAACTTCAGTTAAAAAGGAACCCCCCTCAGCATGCCACGCTAACCTGGCGCTAAGGTATGACGGGGGGTTTACAAAGAAAACCCCGTGTCGTCTTCCCAGTTCCCCACGGCCGCCATGCGTAAAAAAGCAAACGCGCATCCCCCAGCACCGCACATGCTCCTGCCGTCCATTCACTTGAATGGGTGGACTTAAAGTGGACCAACACCCAGGATTTTCACTATCCTGGGATTTGGTCCACTTCCACAGGGCGCCCCGCTGTGTGAAACCCCCCCAGATCGCCCTAAAAAACTCACCTTACCCCGCTCCTACGCGAGCGCTCGTCCAATCAGAGCGCTCAGAGCCTCTGTGGTATGTACGGACAAGCGACGGACAACCACAGCGGCTCTAAGCATGCTGGAGGACGCATCTCACGCTTTCCTCTAACAGCCATTCACAAACGGACGCCCTGCTAGAGAGAAGCGAGAGATGCTGTCGTGGCTTGCGCATGCGCCGTTGGAACGTGGATAAGGTAAGGTTTCTGGGCGACCTGCGGGGTTTCACACAGCGATTTCGGATGCCCCACGGGGAGGGTTCTGATCGGCCCGGGAATCTTATAGATCCCCGGGCTGATCCCCCCTGGGTGTTGGTCCACTTTAAGCACGCACGGAGCCGGGGGAAGCGGCTGTGTTTTCCAGCCAAGATGGCGGTGCCCAGGATGCGGAGTGCAGGAGGAGGTATGGGTTTTTTTCTATATAACCCCCCATCCTGCCTCAGTGCCAGGGTAGCGTGGCAGGGCAGGGGGGTCCTTTTTAACTGAAGTTAACAGGTACTCTGGTGTTGAGCAATCTGAACAGCAGTAACTAATCTAATGCTATAGGGAGGGGCTTCCAAACTAATGGTAAAAGTACCACTAATGGTACGAGAGACCCTTAATTCGAAAAAGGAAAGTGGTACTTGTTAAAAACAGACGTTGGGAACCCCTGGTCTGAGGATTAACACACATATTAATTATTGTCAGAGGAGGCTATAGTATTGTTCCAAAAATGGAACACTTTCTTCGGTGGCAAAATTTAAAAAACTCACGGAGATGCAGATTGTAGTTCACGCCGTGAGGAAATGGTGCAGTGTCTACAGATTATTCTAGCCAACCTAGATTCCCATTTACCCCAGATATACTTGTGTATAATCATTTAATGGCAAAAGAAAAAAATAGACTGCCAGCACAGACCACAAAAGCTAACCTCGGTATATAAATCAGCCGCACTACAGGTGATATATTAAGAAAATTAAAATGTTTATTAAATTCAATGATCTTAGAAACCAAGAGACATGAAGATTAAAAACCATTTAAAAATAATTTGCGCAAGAGTTGGGGAGGACAAGTAGGACTAAACTAATGCTATATAGTGTAGGTTACACACATTGGTACCATGTGTCAGTAAATAACATGAAATGCCTTATGACTAAAAGTTAATGCTATAGGACTATATAATTATAATTTTTGTATATAACTTATGCCCTGGGGTCTCCCCCTCAGAAAGCGCTTGTGCAATTGATAGATAGCCGAGATATGTTCAAAGAATAAATAAAGTGCCAAGGAATAATATACCGTATATACTCGAGTATAGGTCGACCCGAATATAAGCCGAGGCACCTAATTTTACCACAAAAAACTGGAAAAGTTATTGACTCGAGTATAAGCCTAGGGTGGAAAATGCAGAAGCTACCGGTAAATTTCAAAAATAAAAATAGATACCAATAATGTTTTTAAATACCGTAAAGAGCAAGAAGGAGGGAATGTGGAAAATGTTGGATGCAGAAAAGAGAAGACTGATGCAATCTAAAAAGGAGAAAAAAAGGTAAAGGCGTAAAATAAGAAAGAAAGAATGTGGAAAAGGGAAGAAAGAGTAAAAGAGAGAGATGTGTAAAAGTTAATTACTAATAGTTGTAAATGCTTTACCCCTGCAGTGCACGTGTCCCAGCTTTATCAGTGGAAAAGGCAATATATCCCAGTAGCCGGGATCCAGTAGCCGTCCCATAGCCGGAGGCTCTCTATGAAGGGACAGGGGCGGCAGGGGCAGTGTGACAGTGTGACTGAGCTGCAGGTGGGGAAGCTGTGGCCTGGCTCTGGGGAAGGGGACACGGCAGCGCTGTGTGAGGAGACAGCGTATGACACGATACGCGATGAAAAGTGGGATGAGGTAAGTCTAATCTGTATCACATAAGTCCCCTTTCCTCAAACTGGACCAACAGGGTTGCACAGTTGAAAATATAACTTCCCAAAACTCCCTTACCCCATCTACACGCATAGTACTGAAGCATTGTCAGCACTTACATTTGCTCCTGCATCCACTCAAAGCTGAAACGCAGCCTCACATAGAATAGCAGCTATTTTGAAGCACCTCTGAGGATTCCTTTACCAACTTCCCTGCTGTGCTGCAGCCTGTATTTAGCTGACATAACCCACAATGTATATTGGCAGGAAACCCAGCAGCACTTCCTGTTTCCAGGATGCCTGCAGCCTACAATGTATATTGGCAGGAAACCTAGCAGCACTTCCTGTTTCCAGGATGCCTGCAGCCTACAATGTATATTGGCAGGAAACCCAGCAGCACTTCCTGTTTGCAGGATGCCTGCAGCCTACAATGTATATTGGCAGGAAACCCAGCAGCACTTCCTGTTTCCAGGATGCCTGCAGCCTACAATGTATATTGGCAGGAAACCTAGCAGCACTTCCTGTTTTCAGGATGCCTGCAGCCCGCAATGTATATCGGCAGGAAACCTAGCAGCACTTCCTGTTTGCAGGATGCCTGCAGCCCCCAATGTATCGTCAGGAATTCTAGCAGCATTTCCTGTTTGCAGTATTCCTGCAGCCACAGTGTATATTGGCAGGAAACCCAGCAGCACTTCCTGTTTTCAGGATTCCTGCACCCCACAATGTATATCGGCAGGAAGCTTGGCAGCACTTCCTGTTTCCAGGATGCCTGCAGCCCGCAATGTATATCGGCAGGAAACCTAGCAGCACTTCCTGTTTGCAGGATGCCTGCAGCCTACAATGTATATCGGCAGGAAACCTAGCAGCACTTCCTGTTTGCAGGATGCCTGCAGCCCCCAATGTATCGTCAGGAATTCTAGCAGCATTTCCTGTTTGCAGTATTCCTGCAGCCCACAGTGTATATTGGCAGGAAACCCAGCAGCACTTCCTGTTTGCAGGATTCCTGCACCCCACAATGTATATCGGCAGGAAGCTTGGCAGCACTTCCTGTTTCCAGGATGCCTGCAGCCCGCAATGTATATCGGCAGGAAACCCAGCAGCACTTTCTATTTGCAGGATTCCTGCACCCCACAATGTATATTGGCAGGAAGCTTGGCAGCACTTCCTGTTTCCAGGATGCCTGCAGCCCACTATGTATATCGGCAGGAAACCTAGCAGCACTTTCTATTTGCAGGATTCCTGCACCCCACAATGTATATCAGCAGGAAACCCATCAGCCTTCCTGTTTGCAGGATACCTGCAGCTCCATAGAAAGCCATTTTGAGCGTAAATCGCCCACCGCAGGAGTTACAAGAAAGGAATATCAATTTTATGTGCAGGAATCTGAATAGCCCAGGGGTGGGATGCATATGAGCACTGGTTCTTCAGTTGGTCTGGCTTAAAGCGCAACTTCAGTTAAAAAGGAACCCCCCTCAGCATGCCACGCTAACCTGGCGCTAAGGTATGACGGGGGGTTTACAAAGAAAACCCTGTGTCGTCTTCCCAGTTCCCCACGGCCGCCATGCGTAAAAAAGCAAACGCGCATCCCCCAGCACCGCACGTGGTCCTGCCGTCCATTCATTTGAATGGGTGGACTTAAAGTGGACCAACACCCAGGATTTTCACTATCCTGGGATTTGGTCCCCTTCCACAGGGCGCCCCGCTGTGTGAAACCCCCCCAGATCGCCCTAAAAAACTCACCTCACCCCACTCCTACGCGAGTGGTCGTGCAATCAGAGCGCTCAGAGCCGCTGTGGTATGTATGGACAAGCGACGGACAACCACAGCGGCTCTAAGCATGCTGGAGGACGCATCTCACGCTTTCTTCTAACAGGGAGCGCGCCCGTGCCATCCATTCACAAACGGCCGCCCTGCTAGAGAGAAGCGCGAGATGCGGCCGCGGCTCACGCATGCGCCGTTGGAACGTGGATAAGGTAAGGTTTCTGGGCGTCCTACGGGGTTTCACACAGCGATTTCGGATGCCCCACGGGGAGGGTTCTGATCGGCCCGGGAATCTTATAGATTCCCGGGCTGATCCCCCCTGGGTGTTGGTCCACTTTAAGCACGCACGGAGCCGGGGGAAGCGGCTGTGTCTTCCAGCCAAGATGGCGGTGCCCAGGATGCGGAGTGCAGGAGGAGGTATGGGTTTTTTTCTATATAACCCCCCATCCTGCCTCAGTGCCAGGGTAGCGTGGCAGGGCAGGGGGGTCCTTTTTAACTGAAGTTAACAGGTACTCTGGTGTTGAGCAATCTGAACAGCAGTAACTAATCTAATGCTATAGGGAGGGGCTTCCAAACTAATGGTAAAAGTACCACTAATGGTATGAGAGACCCTTAATTCGAAAAAGGAAAGTGGTACTTGTTAAAAACAGAAGTTGGGAACCCCTGGTCTGAGGATTAACACACATATTAATTATTGTCAGAGGAGGCTATAGTATTGTTCCAAAAATGGAACACTTTCTTCGGTGCCAAAATTAAAAAAACTCACGGAGATGCAGATTGTAGTTCACACCGTGAGGAAATGGTGCAGTGTCTACAGATTATTCTAGCCAACCTAGATTCCCATTTACCCCAGATATACTTGTGTATAATCATTTAATGGCAAAAGAAAAAAACAGACTGCCAGCACAGACCACAAAGGCTAACCTCGGTATATAAATCAGCCGCACTACAGGTGATATATTAAGAAAATTAAAATGTTTATTAAATTCAATGATCTTAGAAACCAAGAGACATGAAGATTAAAAACCATTTAAAAATAATTTGCGCAAGAGTTGGGGAGGACAAGTAGGACTAAACTAATGCTACATAGTGTAGGTTACACACATTGGTACCATGTGTCAGTAAATAACATGAAATGCCTTATGACTAAAAGTTAATGCTATAGGACTATATAATTATAATTTTTGTATATAACTTATGCCCTGGGGTCTCCCCCTCAGAAAGCGCTTGTGCAATTGATAGATAGCCGAGATATGTTTAAAGAATAAATAAAGTGCCAAGGAATAATATACCGTATATACTCGAGTATAGGTCGACCCGAATATAAGCCGAGGCACCTAATTTTACCACAAAAAACTGGAAAAGTTATTGACTCGAGTATAAGCCTAGGGTGGGAAATGCAGCAGCTACCGGTAAATTTCAAAAATAAAAATAGATACCAATAATGTTTTTGAATACCGTAAAGAGCAAGAAGGAGGGAATGTGGAAAATGTTGGATGTAGAAAAGAGAAGACTGATGCAATCTAAAAAGGAGAAAAAAATGTAAAGGCGTAAAATAAGAAAGAAAGAATGTGGAAAAGGGAAGAAAGAGTAAAAGAGAGAGATGTGTAAAAGTTAATTACTAATAGTTGTAAATGCTTTACCCCTGCAGTGCACGTGTCCCAGCTTTATCAGTGGAAAAGGCAATATATCCCAGTAGCCGGGATCCAGTAGCCGTCCCATAGCCGGAGGCTCTCTATGAAGGGACAGGGGCGGCAGGGGCAGTGTGACAGTGTGACTGAGCTGCAGGTGGGGAAGCTGTGGCCTGGCTCTGGGGAAGGGGACACGGCAGCGCTGTGTGAGGAGACTCCGCGGCGCTGTGCTCCAGTTCCGGCTTTTGCCGCCGCCCCGCACTGGCTCTGCCGCACACAGGTAAGTCACCGTCACCTCTGTGTAGCACACACACATACACACACACACCTACCTGATGCTCCAGCATCTTGAACATCCTCACTGCCGACGGCGACCATGTGCGGACGGCAGGCAGGGCTGCGCGCGCGCACCTTAGCGGGTACAGTGACGGCCCTGCCCCTCCTCCATTTCGGCCAAAATTTTCACTGACTCGAGTATAAGCCGAGGCAGCTTTTTTTCAGCCCAAAAAGTGGGCTGAAAAACTCGGCTTATACTCGAGTATATACGGTATATACCAAAGATAAGTGCAAAGGAGACCAAAAGCGTCTCTTAAAAAGAGAGCATTAGTTTAGTCCTACTTGTCCTCCCCAACTCTTGCGCAAATTATTTTAAAATTGTTTTTAATCTTCATGTCTCTTGGTTTCTAAGATCATTGAATTTAATAAACATTTGAATTTCTTAATATATTACCTGTAGTGCGGCTGATTTATATACCGAGGTTAGCCTTTGTGGTCTGTGCTGGCAATCCATTTTTTTCTTTTTCCATAAGTGGATACTCCTAAGTATAGGTGGGGCTTCCCCTTTTCAGCCAGCATCCAGATTTAAACGATTATTATTATATTTGATATCGCTGTGCGGGTATTCTTTTCCCTTTTTTTAGCTATAATCATTTAATGCGCAACATTTCTGTGGATGCTATTGATGGCCTTTATTACCTTTTGTCAGATAGTCTGTGCTATGTTGCTGCACAGAGAGAAAGCCAGATCCCTTATACACTGTCTATAATTATATACTAATTCAATATATTGCCCCCACTCTCTCAGATCTACCCCATTAGGAACCGCAAAAAACGTAAACGTCATGCTCTGATCATCTGTAACATTGACTTCTTCAAATTATCTAAAAGAGAAGGGGCGCAGCGTGACATCGATGGTATGAATGATCTCCTAAAGGCACTTGGATATAATGTGCTAGTAAAGAAAAACCTCACTGCCAAGGTAATGCCCAGCTCAGTAACGTTAATCTTGTTTAAGTTAAACCTGACCTTCAGCATCATTTAATGAAAAGCCCAAACCCATAAAAAACTATTTCCCAGCATCTAAAATTAATATATTTTACGTTTTTAGTCCCTTACTTATTATTCTTACCCCAGCTGGGCTGCAACTCTTTTCAGGACTTTAGGATATTGGCGCCGCCATCTTGCGGAAGCATCACATATTGAGGAGAGGAGGGTTAAAAATGCAGGGGGGCGGGGTTATAGCTGTGCTTTGCACAGGAAGAGCGGAACTGGGGTCAGTAAAAGACATCTTGGATGTTTAAAGGCTCAGAAAATGCATTAGGTACAGGTAGAATGATTTTTAATGTGGGCAATCTGTATGTACAGGGTGGGGGATGAAGGTTTGGTTTAAATATTTTTGGGGGGGCTAAAGGTATCCAGTATTCATATAGAAAAATGTGGTCATAAGAACTAAAATCATCTAGCAAAGAGCCAGCATAAGGAGGGTGTTCTATAAAAGTTATGTAAATGATGCATCTCCTGGATTGCATTAGCATACCCGAAAATATAAAAAAATATTTAGAAGGCTTGCTGGGCCTATGTCCAAAAATATCTGTTTGTTGAAACAATATAAGAACACTGAGATTACGAGTGAAGGGGCTCACCGGTGGCCATGGTGTTCATGTAATTTACTTGTATCTGTGTTATCAATGGAGGTTTTTTTCTGCCTCCAGGATTGCAGACACTGTTTCCCAAGCAACGCCTGCCAGTTCTGAATAGTGTCCTGGTGGAGTGCAGACATTGGTAGAGATGCTCTGCCACTAACCACGTATTTTAATAAATATTTAGAAAACGCTATTCTGTTAAACTCACCTGTAGAATTGGTTTTATTTCCTATCAATTCCGGGCCGTCCCGATAGTATTCACAGTTGGGTAACTCCACCCCAACGGGGGCGTGGACTGCAAGATCAAAGATGTGGCTCCTCCCAGCCCCCTATAAATAGCAGCTGCCTCTCAACCAAGCCCAGTAATTCAAAAGCAGTAACTCAAATAGTAAGAGGCAGGCCAGGAGGCCGCGAACATAGGAGACCAGGTTACTTCACATAGCCTCCACTTGTACTTTCTCGAACCTAAAATCCTAAATTTGTATAACCAGTGTCCTATGAAACAAGTAATGGCTCAATTAACATAAAGGGCATGCAGGACATAATAAACCTCAAAAGGGCGGGTTGGACGGCCTGGAATAGATAGGAAATAAAACCAATTCTACAGGTGAGTTTCACAGAATTGCGTTTTTCTTTCCAATCCATTCCAGGCCGTCCCGATAGTATTCACAGTTGGGACATCCAAAAGCAGTGTCCATATGGGCGGGATCCCCAGTGCGGAACAGCAGGTAGTTATTTCACTACTGCCTGAAGCACCTTTCGGCCCGAAACAGCATCAGCTGAGGCCCTGACATCCACCTTGTAAAACTTTGTAAAAGTATGAACTGAAGAGCAAATGGCAGCCTTACAAACTTGTTCCACCGATGCCTGGTGCTGAAAGGCCCAGGAAGCACCAATGGCTCTAGTAGAATGAGCTGTGATCCAAAAAGGGGGTTCTTTCCCTTTGGTAGAATAGGCTCCTACCACCGCCTGTCTAATCCACTTACTGAGTGTGGACTTGGCCAGTGGAGATTCCTTTCTAGAGCTTTCCGTTAAGACAAAAAGCGAATCTGATTTCCGGAAAGAGTCAGTAGCAGCCAGGTAATATCTTATGGCTCTAACCACATCCAAGGCATGGAGAGCCCTTTCCTTAGGGTTAGCCGGTGCTGGACACAAGGAAGGTAGGACAACTTCCTTATTAAGGTGAAAAGGAGAAACGACTTTAGGCAAAAAATCAGGCCTAAAACGAAAAACCACCTTGTCCCTGTGCAATTCAAAATGTGGTGGCTTCATACATATTGCGGCCAATTCTGATACTCGACGCACAGAGGTGATCGCTACCAGAAAAAACACTTTGAGCGTCAGCACAGTCAATGTAGCGTCATTCAACGAATCGAAGGGGGCACCCTGGAGAGCAGATAACACCAGATTTAGGTCCCACACCGGTAACACTGGTTTACACGGTGGGCGGACATGAGTGACCCCCTGAAAAAAAGTTTTGATCAATCTATGATTGGCAATAGACTTCTGGAAAAAAATGGATAGGGCCGAGACCTGACCCTTGAGGGTGCTCAACTGGAGGCCCAAGTCTAGACCACATTGTAAAAAACTCTAGAATTCTAGAAACAGAATATCTCCGGCAAGGAAGCTTCCTGGCCTTGCACCAAGCGATATAGGCCCACCAAACTCTGTAGTATATTATAGAAGAAGACTTCTTCAGTGCCTGAATCATTGTGTGAATAACCGTGAGCGATAAACCCTTCTCTGTCAGGATGGAGGTCTCAATAGCCAGGCCGTCAAAGCCAGCGTCCCTAAATTCGGGTGCCAAAGCGACCCCCTGTGTGAGAAGCTCTGGATCGTCGGGCATGATGCAGTGATCTGTTGACATCCTCACTACTGTGTCTGCAAACCAACTCCTCCTTGGCCAACGAGGAGCCACCAGGATGGTTGGTATCCCCTCCTGTACTATCTTGCGTAGCACTCGGTCCAGGAGTGGAAACAGAGGAAATCGCCAGGGCATCTGTTGCTATGGCCAGAGGGTCTCTTGAGAGAGATACGAACCTCGGAAGCTTGTGATTGTGTCTGGACGCAAAGAGATCCACGTCCGGTTGACCCCAGTGGAGGCATAGAGCTTGAAAGGCCTTCCTGCTGAGAGACCATTCCCCCAGACGCAAGGACCTCCTGCTCAGGGAGTCTGCCTCCTGGTTCTCCACCCCCCGGGATGTAAACCTGAGCCGAGATCAGAAGGTCATCCAAATAGGGTAACACACGAATACCCTGACCCCTCAGGAAAGCCATGATGCCCGCCAGCACCTTGGTGAACACTTGGGGAGCTGAGGATATGCCGAAGGGGAGTGCCACAAACTGGAAATGCTGACCCTCCAATGCAAACCTCAAAAACTTCTGATGTCCCAGAAAAATCGGGATGTGTAGATACGCGTTCCTGATGTCCACCGTAGTCATAAAGTCACAGGGCCTAAGCGACCTCACCACCGACCGCAATGTTTCCATGTGGAAATGTCTGACCCTTATAAACTTGTTGAGGCCCTTTAAGTCCAAGATCGGCCGCACTGATCCATCCTTCTTGGGAATCGTGAATAGGTTGGAGTAGAATCCCTGACCCTGTTCCTGCCGGGGCACATGGCAAATCACCCCTATCCGCAGGAGGTGCTGACCAGTGGCTCTCAATGCCTCCGCTTTTAGCAAGTTTCGGGATGCCCTTGACCATAGAAATTTGTGTTGGCGGTCTGGCTGCCAGCTCGATCTTGTAACCCGACGACACCACCTCCCGAATCCAAAGATCCAAGACTTGACACCTCCAGATTAGATCAAACCGCAGTAGCCGTCCCCCCACCTGTACGGGTGAGGGCGCCCCTTCATGCCTGTGTAGGTTTGGCTGGAGGTTTGGGCTTAGCTCCCCAGGTGTGATTGGGCCGACTGCGGGACCTACCTCTGCCCCAGGCATCTCTGCAGGCACTGGAAAATGAAGAACCTCTTCCCCTTGAAAGGACCGGGAGCTTACCATCCTTGACCAAAAGGTCCAGCCGCTCCCCGTACAGCCGACCCCCCCACAAAGGGTAAATTTGTGAGGGACTTTTTGCCGGCTGCATCGGCTGACCACTGCTTTAACCACAGCGAACGGCGTAATGCTACAAGCAAAGCCGAAGTCTTGGCACCCAGCCTGACTACATTATCCATGGCAGTAACAACTAAGCCGATGAAATCCAAACAGGCTCTGAGTTCCTTGTAATCCTCCGCCCGTTTGCGAGACTTAGCCTTAGCCACAAGCTGCTTAACCTTTTTCCTCCGGGCTAGGGAAACAATTGCCATGGCACATGTAGAGAGTAAGAGGGAACCCACCAAGGTGAAAGCATGGCAAGCCAACTGATCCATGCGTTTGTCTGCAGGATCTCTTAAGGAAGCATTGTCAGGTGACGGCATAATAGTGGTGTTGGACAGGCCTGAAACCTATTCTTGGGAATCGTGAATAGGTTGGAGTAGAATCCCTGACCCTGTTCCTGCCGGGGCACATGGCAAATCACCCCTATCCGCAGGAGGTGCTGACCAGCGGCTCTCAATGCCTCCGCTTTTAGCAAGTTTCTGGATGCCCTTGACCATAGAAATTTGTGTGGGCGGTCTGGCTGCCAGCTCGATCTTGTAACCCGACGACACCACCTCCCGAATCCAAAGATCCAAGACTTGACACCTCCAGATTAGATCAAACCGCAGTAGCCGTCCCCCCACCTGTACGGGTGAGGGCGTCCCTTCATGCCTGTGTAGGTTTGGCTGGAGGTTTGGGCTTAGCTCCCCAGGTGTGATTGGGCCGACTGCGGGACCTACCTCTGCCCCAGGCATCTCTGCAGGCACTGGAAAATGAAGAACCTCTTCCCCTTGAAAGGACCGGTAAGAAGAGGCGTGCCGAAAGGGCCTAGTAGGTTTCCTTCTTTGAGGGAGCTTACCATCCTTGACCAAAAGGTCCAGCCGCTCCCCGTACAGCCGACCCCCCCACAAAGGGTAAATTTGTGAGGGACTTTTTGCCGGCTGCATCGGCTGACCACTGCTTTAACCACAGCGAACGGCGTAATGCTACAAGCAAAGCCGAAGTCTTGGCACCCAGCCTGACTACATCATCCATGGCAGTAACAACTAAGCCGATGAAATCCAAACAGGCTCTGAGTTCCTTGTAATCCTCCGCCCGTTTGCGAGACTTAGCCTTAGCCACAAGCTGCTTAACCTTTTTCCTCCAGGCTAGGGAAACAATTGCCATGGCACATGTAGAGAGTAAGAGGGAACCCACCAAGGTGAAAGCATGGCAAGCCAACTGATCCATGCGTTTGTCTGCAGGATCTCTTAAGGAAGCATTGTCAGGTGAAGGCATAATAGTGGTGTTGGACAGGCCTGAAACCGGAGGGTCCACCTCGGGAGGATGCGACCACAACTTAATCAACTCGGCAGGGAAAGGATATCGTCTCTGCAGGTCCTTAGGAACCAACGGCAGCTTGTTGGGCCTTTCCCACTCCTTAAGCGCCATCTTCCAAAAATGCGGCTGTTCAGGAAAAACCCACCGTTGTCTTTCAGGCCGAAACAAATCATCCTTCTTTCTCTTGGCCATCTTGGGAGGAACAATGTGCAAAGTGTCAAAAACAGAGAAAAGCAAGTGTTCCGTATCATCTGGAAGGAAGGAATCCTCATACGAGGAATAACCAGAGATGCTGTCTTCTCCATTGGAGAGCAACTCACATTCTGAGAGTGGGTCATCTGGCAACTCCCCTTCCTCCGCGAAGCCAAAAGAAGCATACAAATCATCCTCTGAGTAAACCGGCTCCAAGTGCCGTTTTTTACTCGAGGCCTTTCTAGGGGCTGACAACGAGAGCTGTTTCTCAAGGCTAGCCAGCCTCTGCGCCAAATCTAAATGTGTCCCCTTGCTGGCTCCCCCTTCGCTAGGGGCTAACTGCAGCAGCGGGGGATCCAGAGGGACAGGAGCCGACGCCGGACTAGGGGCGTAAACGACAGCCCTCTCATGGTCCGAGACAATGCCTCTGGCGCAAGTGGAACAAATTGTGCCGAACCCGCCCAGGGTATTCCATCTGCACAAGGGGCAGAGCCTGTCTTGCCCAAGTGGGGTGCCCGGCTCACTATCCCCTGATGCCTCCATTATGGTGATTTTGGAATATGCAATATTCGTAAACAGGCAAAATAGACGCTAATGTCCTAAGCCTATATCCGATCCCCTACAACGGGGACCAGGAGAAACCACAAACCTAAACCTTCTTCCCACAATCTAAAATCAAAAAGAGAGGAGACAGAATCACAGTATGTCCACCCTGCCATAAATAACAGAAATAGACAATATACATATTAAAATATTCTTATCATAGAAATGCTTCTCATCATACATATGCATATAGACATATAAGCATTCCCCCTCTCTTCCCTTATGATAAAATGGTACAACAAGAAGGAAGATAGGCAGGACTCACAAAACCGCGCTTCACCAGCGCTAGAGGGACCGCAGCCGCAGCAGCGCAGCAGCAGCAATAGGACAACCAAATTCCCCACTCTCATATACCTGCACCTCAATCCCCTGACAAAATATGTCGCTGTGATTGGCTGCTGTTCTGTGTATACAGGCCTCACTCATCTCTTTTTGAAGTTTTTGGTGTACATAAGTGGTGTACAGTTGTCGAAATCAAAACATGCAGGTAGTGAAAACTGCTTCCATAAAACACACATTTACAAACATAAGAAAAAAAATACTAGATCTACTTCAGCACCTTGAGGAAATACTTCTGACACAAAAAAATGTACACTTTCCAAAATCCCCTAGAAAATTCATGCAGTTGGAGTCTAATAATCTGTAGGCTACATACCGTATGTCTCTAGGGGAGAAAAGCTGGGAGAGTCACTTGCTAAGAATGATCTGCGGTACAGGTCAACCACAGGATAAATAACAGTATGCAATGATAAGCAGCAAGATATTGCCATGCATTACGAGGAATGGAATCACAGGATAGGTGAGTAATATTGCCCCTTTACAAGGCACTGGTACTGCCTCATTTGGAATATGCGGTTCAGTTCTGGGCACCAGTACATAGAAAGGACACCATGGTTTTGGAAAAGGGTCACAAAGGAACAAGGCATCTTCATTATAAAGAAACATTTTGGGAATGAAGTCTTTGAAGGAGACGTATAAGGGGGACACGATTAACTTGTATGAATATATAAATGACCAACACAAATGAATATCAGGGAAAGCCATTTCATGTAAAAACCTCTCAAGATACAAGGGGGCACTCCCTCTATCTAGAGAAAAGGAGTTTCAATCATTCTTTATCATAAGAACAACAAATATGTGGAAAAGACAACAGCTGACAGCTTCAAATAAGGAATTTATGCTTTTTTTTAAAGGAAGAAAAGTTAATGGTTATCTTTACATGTATAGAATTTTTCTCTACCTAGTCCTCAATTATGTAACTATATGTAAACTAGTATGGATGCTGTATGTAAATCTGTTGCTGGTCACTTTACAGCAGATGCAAGAAACAATGGAGGAATTTTCCAAACTAGGTCACAAGGATTCAGACAGTACCTTCCTGGTCCTAATGTCACACGGAAACAGGGATATCATTTATGGAACTGATGGTGAAAAAGTGAAGAAAAGAGTGGAAGATGTACCTGACCTTGCTAATAAAATAAAAGACCAGCCAACTGGTGGCCAAATGGGTAATGTGCTGCCCATCACCATCAGGAAAGAAAAGGGCCAGCCTATTGCTATACACTGGAAAAATGCTGTGCACGTCGATATGATCTTTAATACATTCAACAACGTGAATTGCGGGGATCTAACTGATAAACCAAAAGTTGTCCTAGTCCAGGCCTGCCGTGGGGGTAAGTTACATTGCCACAGTCAACATTCTTATTGGGAGTAAGGAGTCACAGCACTCAACCCTGTTAGCTTGCAATCAAACCTGTAATTTGTCTCTAAATTTGGTCTTGATCCAACACACATCTTGTGCAAGCACATGGGGTGGTGGTGGGTCTAAAGCTACAAGGCTTTCAACCCTTGCTCACCATGGGCTGCACCCGAGGTTATAGGGCAACATCAGGTAAGCTGCTCCCAATGTATTAATTGCATTGTATGACCCAAAGGGGGCTTTCATAGATTAGAGTTAGGCCTGCAGCTGCACAGAGACCTTTGATGGTGCAGCTTTACCATAAGTTGCAGATTTGTGTGGACCAAGTCCTCTGTTTTAACCAGATTTAGAGACAGGTTATAGGTTTGTCTGCAAGCTAACAGGGTTGAGTGCTGTGACTCATTTAAGGCTTGTGTATCCTAATTGCCCTGCTCACTTGTAGCTCCCAGGTAAGGAATAAATTGGATTAAAAACCCTTAAAGGGTTAAAAACCCTTAAAAATAAAAAAAATGGCGTGAGGTCCCCCCTACCCAACTTAACCAGCCCAGGACCAGCTATGGGGGCTTGTAGAACAGGGCCAGCTTTGGTGGCCCCTGGCTCTGCAGGCTACGAGCCAGCATAGCCTATGGCCACGGGCTCTTCTGCCCCCCCCCCGGGCAGGGTTTTTTTTAATACTCGCCTCTGATTGTCAGCCCCATTGTCCCTCTGCGATCCGATGACAGATGCCGGTGATCGCCAGCCAGAGGAGGAGGGGGCAGGGTATCAGAGCATCCCCTACCCCTCTACTGCTCTGCCCAGCGATCTCCGGGCATCTGACAGCTGAGCCCCCGAGAGCCGGGATGACACCCGCATGGTGACGTCATAAGCCCCGCCCCTAAAGGTTCGATAGAGGGGTCAGGTAAGAGGCTTTTTTTTTGCCTGCTAGCAGAGGGAAAAGCCAGGTACGTAAACTTAACGTAGCTCGCATTTAACGACAGGAGAGGCAACTACGTGAATTTTACGTAGCTGGCGCTAAAAGGGTTAAATACCACTCTCCAACCGTTAAGTGTCAGCTACGTGAAGTTCATGCAGCTGACATTTTTACTCTAAAAAAAAAAAAAATAAAAAAAGATACAGACCTCCATGGGCAAACATTTCAGCTGGGTCTGTTGTTCACCTGGGTCTCCTCTGATTCCCCTGGGCTCTTATACCTTCAGGAGAGGGCCTGCCACCCCAGGGCTGTATCAAGCTGATGACAGCCGCTAATGTTACCAAAGCATCGACTGCTCGGTCCTGAGTGGATGCTCTGTTTTATCAGCTACACAGACACCACCCTATTATTGCCTCCAGCCCTCTTCCATTGGTGAAGACGGCGCAACCCGGCGACGAGCAGTGCTGCCCCTGGGGGGGGGGGGGGGGGGGGACAGCGTGCCAGTCAGGTCTCTGTTTTCAATTTTCCCCCGGGGAGGGGGGGGCAGACTGGTTCAGACCCCAGAGGCGGTCAGGTGCAAAAATGTACAGGGGTATGCCTTGTTGTTCTTTGTTACTTGAGGAAGGAGGCATGCTGCCCCCCGAAACGTTGATCAGCCAGTTTGTGCATTCTGCATTTTTGGATTACGAAGAAAGACGTAAAGCGGACCAACAGTCAAAAATGACTTAAACCAGACCAACACAACAAACAGAGCTACTATGTATCCCTCGCCGGGGCAATTTAGATTGCTGCCCATAAAAATTGATTTACCTTTTCCTAACTCTGCGCGCGCGCCGGCCTGACGTCACCTCCGGATCGTGCGTTCCAACTCGAGGAAGCAGGAAGTGCGTGCGGTGTGGCCCCTGCGAGCTTTGTGAGGCTCGGGCGGGGCGCGCGGCGCGTGCGACCGCGTCCTCGGCAGGCATGGACGCTATTGGAGATCAGGGGTACAAAAGGTGAGTGCTGGGGGCACACTATCTACCTGATGAAGTGGTGAGGAGATTCACCACGCAACGCGTCGTGTGTTTATGGGGTCTATCATACGGTGATGTATTAACATGGCATATTAAGTTGGATTATTAGTTCCCAGTTTAGTCTGTATATTCATACTTTTTTTCATTAACCTTTATTAGTGAGTGTGTGTAATATTCCCCAATTGTTTTGGGATGGTAATAGCACTAGTCACTTTAACTTTAAAACACTTGTCACTTTATTGCACAGGTCACTTATTTTGTTGATAATTTGTTGTATATATATGCATTGCACTTTATAAATCTTTGTATTGTTTTTAGATTAACATTTGTGAGGGAACATTGTGACACACTGTATAGATATTCATCACCAGATAGCTACCCCCACCCCAAATGGTTGGGGCTTTTTAATTGTGTTTTTAGATGTATGTATTCTTTGTATGTGGGACTTGGATGTGATCAAATAAACTATTACATGTTAATCCAATATTGCTAGTGTGCGGCATATTCTGTACGGGCAGTCATGCTGTCACGCTCCCGGAACCTCAATTACCACTTGGACAACTCCAGCTCTCTTGGTAAGGACCTCAACCCCCAATCTCCGCAGCCAGCTTCACCTATAGGAGCCCCCGCTTGCCGAGACGCAGAACACGCCTGCTCGGGATCGGTTGCCCCCAGGACTTTATGGCTCAAAGGATGAGGTCTTACGGTACAGAGAACTGGAGAGCCCGCGGCTGGAAGTGGAATCGGGTAGCCGGTATGTGAGCGTAAGGTGGAAGTCCAACAGACAGGCAAGGGTCGGCAACAGGAGATCAAGGATGGTCAAGGCAAGCAAGGGTCGGCAACAGGAGTGGAGATCGAGGATGGTCAAGGCAAGCAAGGGTCGGCAACAGGAGTGGAGATCGAGGATGGTCAAGGCAAGCAAGGGTCGGCAACAGGAGTGGAGATCGAGGATGGTCAAGGCAGGCAAGGGTCGGCAACAGGAGTGGAGATCGAGGATGGTCAAGGCAAGCAAGGGTCGGCAACAGGAGTGGAGATCGAGGATGGTCAAGGCAGGCAAGGGTCGGCAACAGGAGTGGAGATCGAGGATGGTCAAACAAGCGAGGGTCGGCAACAGGAATCAGGATCAAAAAATCAGGGATAAGCAAATACTAGGATCTAGGCGCTATAACAGGCAACCAGCAACTGGCAGAAGGTGGTTATAAAGGAACTAGGTATGATTGGGCTAGGGGAACGATTCTAATGATTGGTGCAACTAGGATCTGATAACTGATAGGACGGAACAGGGCGACCCGCCCAGGAGTCAGAGAGGGTCAGAGAGGGCTGATAGGAGGGAAGCAGTGAGGGAATGACGTGCTGATGAGATTGGCCAGTGACAAGTAAAACATTCCCCCCACCCACACCTGTACCTTTAATTAGTTCTCCTCCGGCGGCCGCGCTGAGAACAGCGGCGCCGGAGGACATAACCACAACGGAGCCGGGGACGCCGGCCAAAGAAGAACCAGGCGCGCGCGCGCCAGGAGGAAGGAAGGCCGCCGCCCGCCGCGGCCGCCGACCAGGAAGCCGCGCGGCGGTACGGGGAGCGCGACAGGAACGGGGCGCAGGTAAGTGGGTGCTGACACATGCTGTGTGTGGTTGTCTGGTAACCCACACATTCCTTTTTAGAGTTTTCCTAACTCATGCTGTGGTAAATTTTAAAAACAAAATAGCAGGTCATGCATTTGAAAGCTCCAAAATGTCCGCGACCATTCTTTTCTAACTGTACCAGGCTGTTGGTCCAGTTTAATGAATTTCTGAGTGTCATCTCTTTTCTACTAACCTGTTGTTTATCGCATTTCAATTAGCCATAGATTTGCATTGCTAGCAGCGTCATCTACTGACGCTTTTACCGAAAGCAGTTTCATTCGAATAATCTACTGTATTTCATCGGTTTATTTATTTACGTTTGATTATTGCTGCCTTTTCCACTCTGGCCATTGGAATCTATGGCCTGCAATTTCCCAGAAGCCCCCTGGTCCTTAGTCCAGCCCTTCTTCTATTCAGAAGCCATCTTGCTTATCAAAAAGCACCTCACACGCGCTGTCCCAGAGACCTGGTGCCATCCTTCTTTCCAATCCTTCACATATCACAGCTGTTTTAAGCCACTTCTTGAATAAAAGGTTAAGCAACCCGGCGTCCGCATTTGAGAAGAGGTGTTAGCTGAATGCCACCACACTCTGTAACGGATGATGGGTCACAGAACACATTTATATGTCAGTAATTCTTTATGTATATGCTCTTTGTGATTTTTTTTTATTATGTATTAAGATTGATAAAAAAAATATTAGAAATTATGATTATTAGTAATAGAAACTTCTAAGAGTCATGTTCCTTTTTAATGCAGAAGAGCATTCTCTAGTGCAAGCGGATGATGGTGCCAGCTTCCCCAGCACTGCCCAACGGGATGGTAATGAAAAGTTGATTCAAAAAGAAAGGGACTTCATCTGCTTCTACTCTACAACCCCAGGTAATGCAATAACAGATAACACTAGTATTTGCAGTATCACATTGTGCTACAGAGGGGCATGTCATCCACTTGAAGGCTCAACCCAACATGAGCAACCCAACAAAGGCCCATTCTGAGTGGACTTTATGTTAAAATATCTTGACTAACCCACATAGTGAAGCAGTGAGAAAGACATTGAGGCCCTAATGAGGAGGGAAACTGAAGACAGCGAAGGAGTTTTAGTTGGAGATGGTTGGTTACCAGGTCTCCTCCTTGATAGGGAACATCTGACCACCAGATTAGTATAAAAATTAATTCCTCGTCCCAGTCCCCAGTTGTTGTAGAGATATAAAAGAAAGAGAAAAAAAGACAGATCAAAACATAACTGGTTTGGATGTTTAGAAAAGAAGTTACCAGAAAACAAGTTTTCTCATCCTCCAGGCAGCATACATATGAGAGATAGGCGAGATCTACCTCTATTGGGTGGGAAGAACAGCCAGAAGAACACTTCTGCTGAAGGACTGATCCTGTTGAGTTAGCAAGTCCAAGTGGTAATGCCTTCCAAAAGTCCAGGCTGAAGACCAAATGGCCGCTTTACAGATCTGTTCTCTGCCCAAGATGTAGAAACACTTCTTGTTAAATGTGCAGTAATTCCACCTGTTACAATAATATCCTGATAGGCCATCTTAATAGTATTCTTCATCCACCTTGCCAGAATGATCTTAGAGACTCTTTGACCCTTCCTTGGTCCTGAGAATGCGACAAATAGACTGTCCCTCTTTCTCCGCTCCTTGGTTAGATGAAGTTATTCCAAGAGACGTCCAAAGATTTCTTAATTGCCAAATCCTTACTGTCCAGTGAAGGGAGAATAATCTCCTAGGTTCTGTGAAAATCAGAGGCTATTTTCGGAAGATAACAAGGATCCACTCTCAACACCATGCGATCCGGAAATATCTGGAGAAAGGGGTGACAACAAGATAATGCCTGAATGTCACTAATCCTGCGAGTGGAAGTAATAGCCTCCAGGAACAAAACTTTCCAAGTCCGACTCCCCAATCAAAACGAAGGGAGGAGATGACAAAACTGAAAGGACTTTAGCAAGATTCCATTTGGGTATGATCTTCGTGCGTACTGGTTTGGAACGCTTGACTTCCAGAAGAAAACGTCTGACCATGGAGAAAGAAGAAATTCTCTTATCCAAAAACACAGATAAAGCCGCCAGCTGGACCTTCAGGGTGCTGACACTAAGACCCAATTCCACACCGTGTTGAAAGAATTCAAGAATAATAGGAAGCATGAAAGATGATTTCTTATTCTGGATTCTCCATGTCCTAAAGGTCTTCCATATCTTTAAATAAATCTTCCTAGTCACCACTTTCCTACCTCTAAGCAGGGTATCGATCACCCTCCTCGAATATCATTTCCTTAGAAGTAGGGAAACCTCAGATTCCACAATGTCAGGTTCCACTTCTGAGGATCCAGACATAGTACTTACTGGTCCCTGCGATAACAATTTGGGAATCACTGGGGGTCTCCAAGGCTCCTGAATGGATAGAGCCACCAGAGTTGGAAACCACAACCTATGGGCCACCAGGGGGCCAGAGACAGGACCGTGGCTGGTTCCTTGACTATCTTGTTCAACACCAGTGAAAGCAGCCAAACTAGAGAAAATGCATAAACTAGGCTGAATTGCCAATAGTGAGCCAGTTTATCTACCCCCCAAGGCCGAATCTGCCAGATTCAATGAAAAGTACTTCTCCAACTTGTGATTCTTCACCGAAGCAAACATATCCACTTCTGGAGTGCCCCTCTGAGCACAAATTTGATTGAACAATTCTTGATTTAGTGACCACTCCAATTCCATTAGCAGGGAGCGACTCAGAAAATCCGCTACTTGATTCAATTTTCCTTTTCAATGAAATGCTGATAAAGACTTCAGATTTTGCTCTGCCCACAGCAAGATCTTCGTTGCCACCATCAACAATCAAGGGTATCTTGTTCCCCCCTGGCGATTCAGATAAGCCACAGTAGTGGCGTGGTTTGATCTGGATGTGACGATCTTTCGGATGGTGTGTACTTCCTTCACTGCAATTCATTCTCTCAAGTTTGAAGAAGACAGATACAGGGCCCTAGACCACTTACCCTGAGCTGTCCAGACCCATGGGATCCCCAACCCGAAGGCCGAAGCGTCTGTGGTTACTATTCTTTCATTGGGGCCCCTCCAGGCTAAGCCGATCATAAATCTGTCCCTGGTCATCCACCATTACAAAGATTTCTTTACCAGTCTGGGAACAGGAATCTATTTTTCCAAGCAATCCAGAGACCTGTTCCAATTGTTTAGGATGTGCATCTGCAAAGTTCTCGAATGCAACTGGTCCCATCTTACTGCAGGAAATACTGATGTCAGATAACCCAGGACCTTCATTGCCTGACGCATTGAAGTTGAATGACTGGCACAAATGGACCAGAAGGCTTCCTGGAAGATCTCTATCTTCCGAGGGGGTAAAGTGACCCTCTGATGAATGGTGTCGATCTCAAACCCTAAGCATGTCATCAACTTCTCATAGTTTAGAACCCATCCTAGTTGTTCCAATAGCTGCATTGTGCACCCCAGATCCTGAAGCAATTTCTCCTTCAATGGAGCAAAAAGCAACAGATCCTTTAGGTAAGCCAAAATGCCAATCTCTCTCTGTCTCAGATATGCCAGAGGTTCGCGTTATACCTTGGTAAAGAGCCTAGGAGCTGATGCCAGGCCGAAAGGAAGACAAAAAAATTGAAAGTCAAAGGTCTGCTCCTTGATCCTTACTGCAAATCTTAGAAAAGACTGGCCGAAGGGACTCATGGGGATTTGCCAATAAGCATCTTTCAGGTCGATTGATAACATGAAAGAGCCAGGAGGAAGAAAATCCTTCACTGAGAAAATAGTCTCTATGCGTAAATGTCTGTACGGGACACTGAGATTAAGCCTCTTTAGATTTAGGATAAACCTGAATCCTCCTGAAGCCTTCTTTACTAGAAAGATGCTGGAATAAAAACCTGTACCCTGTTTATGAAAAGGAACTACCACCCCCCTTGACAACATGGTAACCAGACTTTACATGATCGCCAATCTCTCCTCTAAGCCCCATGGGAGGGATGTAGTCCTGTGCACTGAATTGGTCAAAACCATGCTTTGTGCCAAAAATCTGACTGAATCTCTTTAAGGCTAAAAAAAATGAACAGGCCTAACTACACAAGTAGATGCCAAAATAGAGTGTGTTAGAGAGTGGAGCGAATCCATGTTCTTGTCTAAATAATCCTTGAGCACCCCAAAATCCTCAAAGGCTAAATCCGCCCCTTTACAAACTTTGGCAAAAGGTGCATCTAGTTTGGGCCACTATTCCAAAAAATCAGAATCCTCTTCAGAGAAGAGATACCTTCTCTTAGGACCCAGAGATCAAAAAATCTCCCTAGCCAGGTCCTTCCATTCATTTCAAATAGTATCTCTTATTGTATTAAGACCTATCCGGACCATCATGCTTAGACCTAGGACCAGGGGCGGACTGGGACCAAAAAACGGCCCTTCTGTACTGTGCTCGGCCCGGTAAAGTGAGTCAAAGCCACATTAATATATATATATATATATATATATATATATATATATATATATATATATATGAGCGGGATCGGCCCGGGACCTCCACCCGGGCATCCAAAATCAGGATGCCCCACTGTGTGAAACTCCCCCAGGTTACCTGCTACACTTACCTTACTTCCCGGTCCAACACCACATGCGCGGGCCACGGCCGCATCCCCGCTATCCCTCTAGCAGGGCGCATGCCCGCGCCAGGCATTTGTGAATGGCTGGTACGGGCACGTTCCCCGTTTGAGGGTAGCTGGGGATGCGGCTGCAGCTTACGCATGCGCCACTGCACTTAGGACGCTGGCTTAGGATAGTCAAAATCCTGGGTTTTGGTCCACTTCAAAGAGTTTTAATCCTTTTCTGTGGGGCGCCCTGATTTGGGATGCCCCATTTTGTGCAACCCCCTCAGATCACCAGTAAAACTTACCTGACCAGCGATCCACTGGCTCATGCATGGGTTCTCCTTGCTAAGGGCTGGGTGGAGCTGAGCTGGCTGCCAGCCACATCCCACCAGCCTCTAGCTGGTGCAGACACATGTTTGAACCACGCATGTGTTGTTTGATTAGCGGCCAGGTATTTTTACTGGGAATTTGACACAATGGGGCATCCCAAATCAGGATGTCAGGGAGGGGCCATGTAAAGAAGCTTCCATCTGTCTATACAATACATTGCTACACCACAGTCCAGCTCCCCTGTGCGTCCTCAATAGATACTGGGTCATACCATGTGCGGGCAGGGGGGGTACTCAAGGAAAAGAAAATCAACAACCACAAACTGTAAAAATCGTACAATAAAAACCCCACAAAACAGCAGTGTCCATGCTGCTGGGGCCCCATAACAATACTGGTGCAATGCAAATGCTGAAAGCAAACTTTTTTAATGCCCCTGCTGCCGCCCTATTCTATTACACTCTATTAGGGTATAAGGGAGGATACAGGAGGAGAAGAGCTTACATTCTATTAGGGTATAAGGGAGGATATAGGAGGAGAAGAGCTTACACTCTATTAGGGTATAAGGGAGGATACAGGAGGAGAAGAGCTTGCACTCTATTAGGGTATAAGGGAGGATACAGGAGGAGAAGAGCTTACACTCTAT
Organism: Gastrophryne carolinensis; assembly: GCA_027917425.1. Classification (NCBI taxonomy): domain Eukaryota; kingdom Metazoa; phylum Chordata; class Amphibia; order Anura; family Microhylidae; genus Gastrophryne; species Gastrophryne carolinensis. Next base: position 22,321,465 of record CM051237.1, read on the forward strand.
TAGGGTATAAGGGAGGATACAGGAGGAGAAGAGCTTACACTCTATTAGGGTATAAGGGAGGATACAGGAGGAGGAGAGCTTACACTCTATTAGGGTATAAGGGAGGATACAGGAGGAGAAGAGCTTACACTCTATTAGGGTATAAGGGAGGATACAGGAGGAGAAGAGCTTACACTCTATTAGGGTATAAGGGAGGATACAGGAGGAGAAGAGCTTACACCCTATTAGGGTATAAGGGAGGATACAGGAGGAGAAGAGCTTACAATCTATTAGGGTATAAGGGAGGATACAGGAGGAGAAGAGCTTACACTCTATTAGGGTATAAAGGGGGCGGGTTGACAGGAGGGTTGGTTGGTGGGTATTTAGATGTGCGAGTGGGCAGGTGGTCAGGCAGGTAGGTAGGTAGGTGGGTGGGTGACTGCCACCTCCACGTCAGAATCCGCTGATTCCGCCTGCACACCACTCCAGTCTGCTGCTGGTCCAGGGTCTGGGTAGGTAGGTGAGTGGCAGGTATATAGATAGGTGGGTGGATTAGGCAGTTGGATTAATAGATGGGTGAGTGAGCAGGTGGGTAGATGGGCAGGGCAGGGTGGGTAGATGGGCAGAGCAGGTGGGTAGATGGGCAGGGCGGGTAGATGGGCAGAGCAGGTGGGTAGATGGGCAGAGCAGGTGGGTAGATGGTCAGGGCAGGGTGGGTAGATGGGCAGAGCAGGTGGGTAGATGGGCAGAGCAGGTGGGTAGATGGGCAGGGCAGGGTGGGTAGATGGGCAGAGCAGGTGGGTAGATGGACAGGGTAGGGTGGGTAGATGGGCAGAGCAGGTGGGTAGATGGGCAGGGCAGGGTGGGTAGATGGTCAGAGCAGGTGGGTAGATGGGCAGAGCAGGTGGGTAGATGGGCAGGGCAGGGTGGGTAGATGGGCAGGGCAGGGTGGGTAGATGGGCAGAGCAGGTGGGTAGATGGGCAGGGCAGGGTGGGTAGATGGGCAGGGCAGGTGGGTAGATGGGCAGGGCAGGGTGGGTAGATGGGCAGAGCAGGTGGGTAGATGGGCAGGGCAGGGTGGGTAGATGGGCAGAGCAGGTGGGTAGATGGGCAGGGTGGGTAGATGGGCAGGGTGGGTAGATGGGCAGAGCAGGTGTGTAGATGGGCAGGGCAGGGTGGGTTAAGAGAAACACATTGCACCATTAATTAGTATTAGCATTTAGTTTGAGGTGTATTGGAACACAATACAGCAACAGCATGGACTCACCTGGAGTCACTTCACTGCCAAGTTGGAGAATCCTTTCTGTTGTTGAGTTCTTCTCTCCTTCATGGTGTCTGCAGGCTGCTAACTTGTCCTTGTGGGTGAGACACACACACATCTCTCTCTCTCTCTCTCTCCCTCCCACTTCCTCTCCTCGGGCTATGGCTGCAACACTCACACTCATACTCAGACTCTCTCTCTCTCTCCCCCCTCCCCACTCTTCCCCCTCACCGACCTCTGCTCCAGCCATCAATCACAGTTTCTCTCGTTTGATCACACACGTCATCCTCTCCCTGCGCTGGCCGGCCAGCATGACAGGAAACGGAAGTGCTGGCCTCTGCTGTGCTGTGGGCTGTCCTCCGCAGTGGGGGGAAACAAGAGATGAGTTTTTGGTTCCACTGAGCCACCAATGTAAAAAAAAAAAAATACAGCTGCACAACGTGCGCGGCCGCGCTCCTGCGCATCTTACAGGGAACACTGCGACTTGTGGCCCTCCCTGGCACCGGCCTACCGGGATTTTGCCCGGTATGCCCTATGGCCAGCCCGCCCCTGCCTAGGACATAACTTCTGAATGCCCATAGATACATAGTTCTTATGCAAGAGGAAAGGTGAGTCCCCTAAGGGAAATATACATTTTACCTGAGAGGAGATATCTGAACGAAAGCTTGATCTTCCTCGTACCCAGGAAGAAACTTCTTCCTCATCAGAACCGATTTCTGGCAAGTCTGAGTCATGAGCCGGAAAAAATTAAGAGGCCCGTGGACCGTGAAAAGAGGGGGGTTCAAAGGGCCCATGCGGGCAAACGAAAAAGGCTGCTCTGGTTCCCAATACTCCCAGGCTGCTAATGCTCTTCAGAGAGGATGAAATATGCTTCCTACAGTCCTTCATCATATCTGCCATATTTGACTGACATTCTTTATTCACCACCCTCTCTGCATAGGAGTGGCATAAAGGCTTTCTATGGGACTCCGAAAGTTTGACCTCACACATGGGGCACCTTTTACTTCTTTTCTTCTCAGACTTAGACCTCGAAGTAGGTTTAGCCATCTTCAGGACTGATTTCTCAGGGGTCTTCGAGTATAAAAAAAGAAAGAGGAGAGGGGAAATCAATGATTAGGTCCTCGCCATTAAAAAGCATATCACAGTAAATGATAAGACAGCGACCTACCGGGGCAGAGCTGGACTTCTTCCCAGATCAATGGATTCATGTCTGCATTAAAAAGCTCTGAAGATGAATTTTCCATTTGCTCCGAAAAAGAGTACAGGATACAAACTTCATCCGCCTGGTCTGCCATGTCTGGGTTGAGGTGAAGAGAATTGACTCCTAAATAGGATAGGAGTATTATCCCATTAGCTTCGTTAACACTCTGTGCATGAAACTCTACAGAGGGAGGCCAGTAGCTTAAAATAGAAAAACTACGTGCTGTCACGAGGTCGGAGGGAGAGGAAGGCAGAGGAGACTGCGGACTTCGCGACTGGTGGCGAGGATTGGAGGTGAGGAAAGGCTGTCGAAACAGTCCCGCTGCAGCTGCGATACTAAGGTAAGCTCTGGGTGTGGAGAAAAGAAGGGCTCGCTAACTACGTGCATCAGCTCCCTTTCCTCCCCGCCTCCCCTAAAAATAGCAAGCAGAGAAAAAACAATCCTAAAGCCTCCTCCGGAAACAAAACAGATAAAACACAATAAATGGGGCCAGTACCCCCGACTTCTCTTCATGAACCATCCTCATTAAGAGGGAAATTAACAGCTTACCCCCCTTTGTCCCTTAAGTACTGGGATCAAAGAATGGGACACTGACCTGGGATTCTGAGGGTATCCCGGGCCCCTGGCTAGGTTCACCTCCAAGACTGAGAAATTACAATTCTGTGAAACTCACCTGTAGAATTGTTTTTGAGTATATCCAGTCTAGGTCGTCCCAGTGATGACACGTGGTATTCTGCCCCCAGGGGGCGCTCGACTGCAAGATCAAAAGCTGTCGCTCCTCCCGGCCCCCTATAAAGGCAGGTGTCTCTCTATCACTCGCCAGTGGTTAAAAAGCAGTAAAGAGGAGACAGGCCGGGAGGCCAAGAAACCATGTTACGTAACATAGCTTCAGCTTGTACTCTCTCCAAACAAGACCAAGAATAATAATGGTAATCACCATAACAGGCAAACAAGAGATAATGAACAAGGGCGGGGTGGGATGACCTGGACTGGATATACTCAAAAACAATTCTACAGGTGAGTTTCACAGAATTGTATTTTTCCCTATATCCAGTCCAGGTCGTCCCAGTGACATGTGGGACATCCAAAAGCAGTGTCCATATAGGGTGGGATCCCCAGTGCGGAACAGCATGTAGTTCATTTCACTACCGCCTGAAGCAACTTCCGGCCAAAGACAGCGTCAGCTGAGGCCCCGACATCAACTTTGTAGAACTTTGTAAAGGTATGAACAGAAGACCAAGTGGCGGCCTCACAAACTTGTTCAACCGATGCCTGGTGCTGAAAAGCCCAAGATTCACCAATAGCTCTAGTAGAATGAGCTGTGATCCGAAAAGGGGGTTCCTTCCCCTTGGCAGAATATGCTTGCACCACCGCCTGTCTGATCCACTTACTGAGAGTGGACTTGGCTGGTAGCAAACCTTTCTTAGAGCCCTTCGTGAGGACAAAGAGCAAATCAAACTTCCTGAAAGATTTAGTCGCAACCAGGTAATACTTAATGGCTCTGACCACATCCAAGGCATGGAGGGTCCTTTCCTTAGAATTAGTCGGTGCAGGACACAAGGAAGGCAAGACAACTTCCTCATTAAGGTGAAAGGGAGAAACGACCTTAGGCAAAAAAAAAATCAGGTTTAACCCTTTAAGTGCCAGCCTACCTGGAGTTTTTGTCACCCTTTGTTGCCAGACTATTTTGCACTATTATGCGCTCCCCATGTTTAAATGTGATTTTTGAAGGGATTTCCAGAGATTTCCCAGGAAAATTATATATTGTTTTTTTTCAGCAGAGTCTGGGCTTTAACATGAAATGTCTTGTTTGTCATTTTTTACAGTTTGTAGTGTTTTTTTGTAATAAAAAATGTAAGTTTGTCAATAAAATCTTATTGCGTGTGAAATCCCAATTTCTCCCGGTTACAGCGGTACCACATATGTATTGTTAGACACCCTTTCCTGCCCAGGAGACCCCCCCCCAACCTGAAACAGCGCTTTAGGGGATTTTCAGATTAAATACAACTATGCTATGCGCACCTTGCAGTTTTTCCAGAAAATTTCAGCTCTGCAGACAAAGTGCGCACCTTGCGATTTTTCAACCAAAACAGCCCTTTACATTTGGAATATTCCCCCATAAACCATATATTCCCTGAAAGTACACATGTTAAGCTTTCTAAGTGTACCCAGCTTGTTGTAGTGGGCTCATCTTTCTGTAATTAATCCCTCAAAGAATTCTTTGGTCGTGCAGGGTTTCCCTAAAAAATGTATAAAAAAGCTGAATAAAAAACACCTTTTCCTAAAATATAAATATGCAAACCAGAGAAAACAAGTTAAGTCTGAAAGTTCAAGGTCCCCTGAACAGAACAATACCCAACATGCATAGCTACTTGTAACCCTTTTAATTGTCAGCCTACTTGAGATTTTGTCACCCTCTGTTGACAGGTTATTTTTCCCCATTTTGTGCCATGTTTTGCGACATTTTTGCTGGAATTTTCAGGAAAATGATATATATTTTTTTTTGTAGCAGAGTTTAGGTTTTACCATGAAATGTCTTCTTTGTAAATTTTATTCTGTTTTTAACAATATTATTAAGTAAAAAAAAAAATACAATTTTTTTTAGAAAATTGACTCCTTTATTTTAAATAAAAAAATGTATTTTATTAAAGAAAACCATATTGCATGTGAAAGCCCCATTTCTACCGATTAGAACGGTACCACATATTTATCGATAGCCCCCCGTTCCTGCCCAGGAGACCCCCCTAACTGAAACAAGTACTTTATAACATTTACAAATAAAATACAACTACCATCCACACTACAAAGGGTTAAATCGAGAGAAAAAATGACATAGAGTCCCCCCTCCCGGGGGGGGGGGGCATTTTTTAAGGGTTAAAAACCCTTAAAAATAAAGAAAAAAAATGTACATGGGGTCCCCCTTAACCGAAGTAACCAGCCCGGGACCAGCTATGCAGGGCTTGTAGAAGCAGGGCGCAGGGGCCAGCTTTTGTGGCCCCTGGCCCTGCAGGCTACAAGCCCGCATAGCCCGTGGCCACGGGCTCTTCTGCCCCCCCCCGGGCTTTGGGGAGGCAGGTGCTGGGGGTTAATGGCAGCCAGCCCCCAGCCTTGTGAACTGCTATAGGGGTCATGGAACCCTTACCAGTTCACAAGGGGTTAAATGTAAAAAAAAAAGACACACAGAGAAAAAAAATTATCTTTATTATTATTTTTTTTTTACTGTACTCACCTCTGATCCTGTGTCCCTTGCCGCTGTCATCTGATCCCCCCCCCCCCCCCCCCCCCGGTGAGGAGGAGACCGGAGGCAGAAGAATCGGGCGCGGAGGTGAGTAAATGAACATTTACATTTTTTTTTCTTTACAGCAGAACTGTCAGCGCTTGAAACGGGGGGGGGGGGGTTAGTCGGTTTCGGGCCCCTCCTGAAGACGGAGGATGACGGAGCAGGGATCGGGGGCCCCCCGGAGGAAGAGGGGACCCCCAGCTTCACTAACTATTAGCTATTAACTATTAGGGGGAAATGCCCGGCACGTAGTTTCTACGTGCTTGGCACTTAACGGTAGGAGAAGCAACCACATAGAAACTACGTGCTTGGCATTTAAAGGGTTAAAGCGAAAAACCACCTTATCCTTATGCCGCTCAAAATAGGGAGGCTTCATACAAAGCGCGGCCAGCACTGATACGCGACGCACCGAGGTGATCGCTACCAAAAAGACAACTTTGAGAGTCAAAATAGGCAATGCAGCGTCTCACAGAGGTTCGAAGGGAGGACCCTGAAGAGCAGACAGTACTAAATTCAAGTCCCACACCGGTAATACTGACTCACGCGGTGGTTGGACATGGGTGACTCCCTGGAAAAATCTATGGTTGGCAATGGATCTCTGGAAGAATATGGCTAAGGCCGAGACCTGGCCCTTGAAGGTGCTCAGCTGGAGACCCAAGTCTAAGCCGTGTTGTAAACACTCCAGAATTCTGGAAATAGAAAATATGTGGCAAGGGAGACTCTTGGTCTCGCACTAAGCAATATAAGCGTGCCAAACTCTGTAGTATATCATGGAGGAAGACTTCTTCCGTGCCTGAATCATGGTATGCACAACTGTGGCTGACAGCCTTTTTTCTGTCAGGATTGAGGTTTCAATAGCCAGGCCGTCAATGCCAGCATCCGTAAATTAGGGTGCTGCAGCGACCCCTGTGTGAGAAGCCCTGGGTCGTCAGGCATGATGTAGCGATCTACTGACATCTGAACTATGTCCGCAAACCAACTCCTTCTCGGCCAGCGCTATCTTGCGCAGCACTCTGCCCAGGAGTGGAAACGGAGGGAATGCATAAAGGAACTTGAACTCTGTCCAGGGAATTGCCAGAGCGTCCGTGGCAATGGCCAGAGGATCTCTTGAGAGGGAGACAAACCTTGGGAGCTTGTGATTGTGTCTGAACGCAAACAGGTCCACATCCGGCTGACCCCAGCGGAGACACAGAGCGTGGAAGGTCTTGCTGTTGAGAGACCATTCCCCCAGACGAGAGGCCCCCCTGCTCAGGGAGTCTGCCTGACTGGTTTTCCACCCCGGGGATGTAAACCGCCGAGATGCAGGGAACATTCTCCTCTGCCCAAGTCAGAATCTGTCTTACCTCCTTGAGGGCTAGTTTGTTCAGAGTCCCGCTGTGGTAATTGATGTAGGCAACCTGGATCGCACGACCCCTTAAATGGGGAGTCAAGTAAAGACGCACCAACCAGATCGCTCTTAGCTCCAAGAGATTTATGGGTTCTCCTGCGGACCCCACTGACCCTGAATCCTCATGAGTCTACCAAATGCTTCCCCAGCCGGTCAGACTGGCATCCGTGGTAACTATCTCCCATGGGGAGTCAGAAAGGACTTGCCCACCAAAAGGTTCCTGGAGTCCAACCACCACAAGAGAGACTGTCTGGCCAGGGGGGACAGCAAAAATTCCTGTTCCAGCGACTCCTGCATCTGGTTCTAGCCAGTCAAGAGGTCTCATGTGAAATTGGGCGAAGGGCACCTCCTCGAAGCATGACACCATTAGACCCACCAATCTCATCCCCAGACGTATCGACGGCCGCTGACAGGACAGCAAGGCCTGCACCTGTGTCTGCAGACCCGAAACCTTCTGCAGTGGCAGAAAAACCTTTACCTGAGAGGTGTCTATCGACATTCCCAGGAAGGATCTCACTGTTGAGGGAGTGATAAAAGACTTTGGGTAATTGATCACCCAGCCGAAGGCCTCCAGGGTTGACAATACCGTCCGAGTATCGCTCTCGGACTGCTGCAAGGACTGGGCCGCAATCAGCAAGTCGACCAGATAGGGCAGCACACGAATGCCCTGGTTCCTCAGGATAGCCATGATGCCAGCACCTTGGTGAACACACGGGGGGCTGAAGCTACCCCGAACGGTAGTGCCACAAACTGGTAATGCTGATCCTCCAGCGCAAACCTCAGGAACTTCTGATGCCCCTGAAAAAATACAATTCTGTGAAATACTCACCTGTAGAATTGGTATTATAAGTATAAAGTACGTCCTGCTCCAGATATAGTACTTACACTTGGGTTATCCTCCGCCAGATGGCGCTGCACTGCAGAGACATGCAAAGCAGGCTCCTCCCGGCCCCTCAAATACCCAGGGACCTCCCACAAATCCCCAGCATTGAAAAGCAGTGAACAAGAAGCCGGGAGAATTTAACCACCAAAACTGGTAACTATAACAATGATAACAATCACCATACAGGGGATCCAGAATAATGCAAAAAAACCAGGGGGGGTTGAACAGGACATACTGTATACTTATAATACCAATTCTACAGGTGAGTATTTCACAGAATTGTATTATTCTTAGTATACAGTATGTCCTGCTCCAGATATAGTACTTACACTTGGGACTTCCAATAGCAGTGTCCATAAAGTAGGGTGGGATCCCCAACAAAAAAGGTAACAGCAGACAGTTTAAACCACTGCCGCCTGCAAAACCTTACGGCCAAAAACAGCATCAGCTGAGGCCCTAACATCAACCATGTAAAACTTTGAAAAGGTATGAACAGAAGACCAAGTAGCGGCCTTGCAAACTTGTTTAACAGAAGCCTGGTGCTGAAAAGCCCAAGAGGCACCAATAGCACGAGTAGAATGAGCAGTAAGGCAGAAGGGAGGTTCCTTCCCCTTAGCAGAATAGGCCCATAATCACAGCCTGACGGATCCATTTGCTGATGGTAGACTTGGCAGGAGCCAAACCCTTCCTAAAACCAGAAGGGACCACAAAAAGAGCATCAGTTTTCCTGAAGGACACAGTGACTACCAGGTAATACTTCAGACACCTGACCACATCCAAGGAATGCAAAACCCTTTCCTTAGCATTGCTAGGATTAGGGCACAATGAAGGAAGAACAATATCTTGCTTCAAATGAAAAGCAGACACCACCTTAGGCAGAAAGTCCGGCTTAAAGCGGAACACCAACTTGTCCTGGTGTCTCATAGTATGGGGGCTGGATAGACAGAGCAGCCAACTCAGACACATGCCTGACCGAAGTAATAGCCACCAGAAAGACAACCTTGAGGGTAAGAACAGCCAGAGCAGCATCCTGAATAGGCTCAAAGGGAGCACGCTGCAAAGCAGACAAGATCAAGTTCAAATCCCAAACAGGGACCATAGGTTTTCGTGGGGGACGCACATGAGTGACCCCCTGAAAGAAAGTCTTAATCAAGGAATGCTGAGCAAAAGACTTCTGAAAGAAGACAGACAGGGCATAAACCTGACCCTTCAGAGTACTGAGCTTTAGACCTGACTCCAACCCATGTTGTAAAAACTCCAGAACCCTTGGGATTGAAAACACCCTACAGGGAAGAGACCTAGACTCACACCAATCAATGTAGGTACGCCATACCCTATAATAGATGGCAGAAGAAGTTTTCGTCCTAGCCTTCACCATGGTCTCAACCACCGAAGCCGACAAGCCTTTCTCCATCAAGATGGAGGTTTCAGCAGCCAGGCCATCAAAGCCTGTAAATTGGGATGGCGTAAGGGGCCCTGAGTGAGCAGATCTGGCACCCCTGGCAGAACGTACTGGTCTACTGCCATCTGCACCACGTCTGTGGATCACACTCTTCTTGGCCGCCTGGGGGCCACCAGAATCGCTGGCACCCCTTCCAGAGCAATCTTGCGCAGGACCCTGCCGCGCCTGCTGTGGGCAAGGAACACAGATCCGTGTATTGTCACTGCTGATAGGTGAGAACCCACAAGCTACACACAGCCGGGCTTGTCCCGAAGGAACCCTGGTCACATTATCCTGGGATGCCTCCCTATGGTGATTTAATAGGCACAATAGGCCAGTAGGGATTGACGCAGTAAGCTACCCTGGATGCCCCAATTACCTGCAGGGAAGTGGCGTGACTGTACAACCAAAAGGCGCCAAATGAACCTCGAAGTGCGGGCCAGAGCGGGCCGTGACGCGGAGCGCGCCATGCCAGGCCCCGCCCCCCTGAAGAGAGCGAAAACCATAGGCAGCAGCCAATGATAACGCTGCAGCATCCGAGACACGCCGCCGTTCGGCGCGGACATCCAAATGAGGGAAAAGGCGCGCGCGGCGGCGGCGGCCATGTAGTAGTAAAACAGACAAGTCAGCGCGAAGGCTGACACCACATATCTAGTCATACATGTAATCACTATACGCACTGACCCACACCCCCCTCTTCTTTCCCCCCCGAAGGCTATGGGGAGAATGAGGGAGGATGGCGGCCCTTTGTACAGGACCCACCGCTACAATGGGGCATGTGGTAATAATGCGGGAGGGGCATCCCATAAGGCTCACCATCAGCCTAAACCGCCTACCCTTTGGTGGGGGACTGCGGTGGAGCAGCGCTCCATAAGCACACGCGGTGCCGCCTACCTTCACCCGACCAGCGCAGCCCAGGCTGGGAGGCACATCACACGAAAGGACGGGTGGGAATAGTCCAACAGGGCTGCAGGCTTAAAAGCCCCGCTCACCTGCGAGAGAGTGATACTTCATGTCTTCGCAGTAAGCACTGCAGAGAAATCTGGGGATTTGTGGGAGGTCCCCGGGTATTTGAGGGGCCGGGAGGAGCCTGTTTTGCATAATAATACCTGATAATAGTGCGGTGTGACTTCCTGTGTGGAATCCTGGGAATAAAGAGGGCGGGGAGATCTCTGGTGTATATACCTGATAATGGTGCAGTGTGACTTCCTGTGTGGAATCCTGGGAATAAAGAGGGCGGGGAGATCTCTGGTGTATATACCTGATAATGGTGCTGTGTGACTTCCTGTGTGGAATCCTGGGAATAAAGATGGCGGGGAGATCTCTGGTGTATATACCTGATAATGGTGCGGTGTGACTTCCTGTGTGGAATCCTGGGAATAAAGAGGGCGGGGAGATCTCTGGTGTATATACCTGATAATGGTGCGGTGTGACTTCCTGTGTGGAATCCTGGGAATAAAGAGGGCGGGGAGATCTCTGGTGTATATACCTGATAATGGTGCGGTGTGACTTCCTGTGTGGAATCCTGGGAATAAAGAGGGCGGGGAGATCTCTGGTGTATATACCTGATAATGGTGCTGTGTGACTTCCTGTGTGGAATCCTGGGAATAAAGAGGGCGGGGAGATCTCTGGTGTATATACCTGATAATGGTGCTGTGTGACTTCCTGTGTGGAATCCTGGGAATAAAGATGGCCGGGAGATCTCTGGTGTATATACCTGATAATGGTGTGGTGTGACTTCCTGTGTGGAATCCTGGGAATAAAGAGGGCGGGGAGATCTCTGGTGTATATACCTGATAATGGTGCAGTGTGACTTCCTGTGTGGAATCCTGGGAATAAAGAGGGCGGGGAGATCTCTGGTGTATATACCTGATAATGGTGCGGTGTGTCTTCCTGTGTGGAATCCTGGGAATAAAGGGATGGGTAGATCACTAGTGTATATACCTGATATTTGTGTGGTTTGACTTCCTGTGTAAAATCCTCGGATCCAGACACAAAGAACTTATGGCAAACAAGGGTTACTGAATACTCAGTTGCTGCTAAGGCTGGAAACTACTAAGACACAAGGAACGGAGACTTCAAAACAAGTCATTAATTGAAAGCTCTTCCCCCCAAAAACTAGGCCAAATCAAATATTTTGTCTAGAAAACAGAACCAAAGGCCATATATGGTTGGTCAAGCTGATAATCCAAGAGGCCATGAGAGCTCAGTGGAGAAAGTCAGGGGTGCGAAGCAGCCTGCTGCCCAGGGCCCCAAGTGAATATGGCTTACATTAATGTATTTGATTTTCTGGAATTCTCCATGAAAGCACTGAATGGCAACATATTTCGGGACACATAAAGATATTTTTTCCTTTTTACTGACAAATACATTCCTTTTTTTGTCTTCCTGTTTAGGCACATATTCCTACAGAGATCCTGAAAATGGCACTTATTTCATCCAAAGCGTGATCAAACATATCAAACAAGATGCTCACCACAAATCCATAGATGAAATCTTCCGTGATGTAAGTTGTTTTTTTTTTTCCACATGGCTCAGAAGCCACTGCCATGTTAATGCCAACCTGTATCCGCTTTTGGGATTGGCCAGGTGCGTTGCAACAGTTGCTTTCAGAAAATTGGCAATCCTGGCAAATCTACCTGCTGAACTGGTAAAGAGGTCCTCAGGTCCGACTTCCAGTTTACTTATAAAAATAAAAACGGACCAAAAACAATCTTTTTGATTAACATTCCTCACCCTATTTTTCCAGAAGTTCCAGACCTCCAGGGGTTTGACAGGACCATCCATTGCTGGAATGCACCAGTTCCTGGGATTCAAACATGCCATTGTTCAAATCTCATGCCACTTGGTCCTTTTTCTGTTGTTAAAGTGGACCAACACCCAGGATTTTGACTATCCTGGGTTTTGGTCCACTTCGGGGGCTCCCCCCCCCCAATGGTGGTTCCCCCCGCTGTGTGAAACCCCCCAGAAAGCCCCAAAAACTCACCTCACCACGCTCCCATGTGACCGCGCCGTCCAATCCCCGCCGCCGAACAAGCGGGTGACAGCGACGGACAAGACAGCGCGTCCGCCGCCGCCTCCCGCACGTCACTCTTACAGGGCACGCTCCCGCGCCGGCCATTCACAAACGGCTGGCGCAGCCGCGCGCACGTATAGAGGTGGTAAGGTAAGGATGTTTTGGGGTTTTGAGGGGGTTTCATCCCGATCTCGGATGTCCTGCGGTGAGGAAGGTGATCGTCCCGGGAATCTTATAGATTCCCGGGACGATCACCCCTGGGTGTTGGTCCTCTTTAAAGAGGAACATCGAAAGCTCTGGAGTCTAAAAGACTCTAGGGCTGTCAGAGTTTTACTCCTTGCAGCATCCCTTTTGACTATCCTGGGTTTTGGTCCTTTCTCCCGATCGGGGGGCGCCCCGCTGTGTGAAACCCCACAGATTGCCGAGCGCAAATCACCTCTTCACGGTCTTAAGGCACATGCGCAACCGCTCGTAATGACATTACGCCGTCTAAGCCAGTGTCTAAGGCCAGTGGCTCAGAACACGCTGGTGGCCACATCCCCCACTTCCCTCTAACAGGGAGCATCTATAGGCCCCAGGAATCTTATAGATTCTCAGGCCGATCACGCTGGGTTTTGGTCCAATTAAAAAAGTGTTTTACAAATAAATATGGGGAGCTTGGATTGTGCCCCAGGAAAACCCCCCAGCAGAGCCCAGAGAACCTGGTCCTAATACCGATGTGGACACTAAATGCCAATAATGAATACCTGGAGTGAAGACATAAAAATAAATACAACAATGCTATAAAAGTGAAAGAAAAACCGGTTAGCTGACTGGATCTGGAGGGTCAGGAGCTGGAGAGCTGTGCCCACAGGGCCACGTATTCTGCAGCTAGAAATTAGCTGCTTCCTCGGGCCAGCTCAAGTGTTCAAAAGTGCAACATGTATTATTATTATTGTTTATTTATATATCAACTTCCGTATCGCTTTACAAGGTAAGGCCTTCTTCACTAAAAAAATAATATAATTAGTAATGTGTCATATTTGGTTGTGTACATTGGGACTGGGCTCGGTGCTATTTTTGTTATTTAGGGTGAAAGTAATTTTTGAACTCCCCAACATGGTCTCCTTATCTTGGCAGGTCCAGGCCTCCTTTAAGGATAAATCACAGATGCCCACACTAGAGAGGACAACGGCCACCAAGAAATTCTACCTCTTCCCAGGATATTAAGGGTTTTCAGGATGCAGGATGCTGGATTCAAGATGTGGGAGAAAACCTAAAAGCAAAAAAAAAAATACACAGCCAAAAAAAAAAAAAATTCCAACCCTGGGCAGAAATATTTTACCCTCAACTATACATTTTTCCAGATTATTTGTCAAACTTCTATCTATGTTTGTGCATCACTGCTGTGAACTGACTGGTCTCTTGTTAGAGAGATGTGATCAGTTTTGTTTCGAAAATCATGTAATTTGGACTTTGAAAGGGAACTGTAAGGGCAAAGTGTAAGAACAAGTAACTGTTTGCCTAAAGTGGACCAAAATCCAGGATTTTGACTATCCTGGGTTTTGGTCCTTTCCCCTTGAGCACCCCTGATTGGCTGCGTGAAACCCACCAGATCGCCGAGCCCAACCACCTCTTCCTGGTCCTATGGTGCATTGGTTGGCCGCTTGTCCAATCAGCACGCTCAGAGCCGCTGATGTCACGCCGTCTAAGCCAGCTTCTAGAAGCACGCTGGCGACCGCATCCCCCTAACAGGGAGCGTGCCTGCGACGACCATTCACAAATGCCTGGCATTGGCACGTGCCCTGCTAGCGGGATAGTGGGGATGCAGCCGTGGCTCGCGTATGCACCGCTGGGCAAGGTAAGTAAATGGCCCGACCTGGGGTGTTTCACACAGCGGGGCATCCCAATTTTGGATGCCCCGGGGGTAGGAATCGTTCGGCCTCTTATAGATTTCCAGGCCAATCGCGGTGGGTTTTGGTCCACTTTAACTATCAAGGAGATGATTCATCTTGTTGCGCTGCTGAATAAATATCCTGCAGCTGAGATTTAGCCCCAATGTTTTGAGATATGATTATGTTTGAGAATGTTGATTATAATCAGCAGCAATAAAAAAAGGAGACACATGCAGTGACATGGGCCTTCCCTCTGCTTTAACCATGTGAACTGAACATTACCAGTCTCTTTATAACCCAGATAGAGGAAGCTGCCACTAAGGCTGTAATAGGAGACAGTCCTTATTTTCAGATATTTTTGAGGCTAGTTTATTGAATCGAGGCCTTAGGCTTTCATTTGATTATCTGTCTTTACTGCTTTTAAAGTGGATCAACACCCAGGGGTGATCGGCCCGGGAATCTTACCGATCAGATCCCTTCCCGCGGGGCATCCGAAGGGATGAAACCCCCCAGGTAGGCCAGAAACCTTACCTTAACCCCGTACCAAGGGCGCATGCACGGGCCGCGGCCGCGTCTCGCGCTTCCCTCTAGCAGGGCATGCACCCGCGTCGGCCATTTGTGAATGGCCGGCGAGGGCGCGCTCCCTGTTAGAGGGAAGAGCGAGACGCGGCCTCCAGCGCTCAGAGCCGCTGTGGTTGGACGCCGCTTGTACGTGCATACCACAGCGGCTCTGAGCGCTCTGATTGGACGAGCGCCCGTGTAGGAGCGTGGTGAGGTGAGTGTTTCCGGGTGTTCTGGGGGGTTTCACACAGCGGGGTGCCCCACCGAAGTGGACCAAAACCTAGGATAGTGAAAATCCTGGGTGTTGGTCCACTGACCTGCAACAAATGTGGCTCCTAGAATTCAACGTTTCCTCACATCCACAGCTTATAATTGTAAAGGCTTTTTAGAAAAGTTTGTCTTTCCCACCTCTTGTATTATCGCTGCCCATGTTTGAAGTAATATTTTCCCCATTGTCATGGGTCATGTTTTCTATCATCTCTGGGCTCCCTACATGTTGTGTTTTCTACTTTTAAAATGGTCTTCAGCATGATACATGTGCATTTAATAAAAGTTTTTTTTTTTTTTTTTAAATTGGACATTTTAATAAATCCTTCCCAAAGTACTAGACACGTTTTAACATCTATTGTTCAGAGGAGACCATTAAAATAATATTATGTTTCGGTGGTATTTGGTGCCAAGTCGTATAGCTCATAATATAGCTCATAATATAATACTACTACTATCCACACTATAAAGGGTTAAACCTAATAAAGAAATAGGGTCCCCCTTCCGGGGTTAAAACCCCTTAAAAAAAAGTGGTGGGGAGGACCCTGGAGCCTGCGGAGCCAGGGGGAGGGGGGGAATCCTTTTACAGCCGCAAGTGTCAGCGGCGGAAGCGGGGGCGGGCTATTTTGGGTCCCCTCCTGAAGCCGGAGACCCCGGGGTGGGGATCGGATGCCCCCCCGGAGGGAGAGAAGACCCTCAGCTTTCGATCAAGGCCAGAGGTGAGTTTTCTTTTGTATTTTCACAGTAGAGGGGAAAATGTTAAGTACATAGATTCCACGTACTTGGCACTTAATGGACGGAGAAGCAAACACCTAGAAACTACTAGGGGTGTGAATTGGCAAGATTCTGGCGATGTGATACGTATCGCGATACACGTAATACGATACAATATATTTCGAAATATCCCAATCCAGTCCATACCAGCTATGGGGGCTTGTAGAACGGGGCGCAGGTGCCAGCTTTGGTGGCCCCTGGCCCTGCAGGCTGCAAGCCGGCATAGCATATGGCCACAGGCTCTTCTGCCCTCCCCTGGGCTTTGGGGAGGCAGGCAATGGGGGGCTTGGGGATAATGGCGAGTCACCCACTAGCCCGCCTCTCTCCTCTGCCCACCGATCAACGCATCTGACAGCTGAGGCGCAGCGAGCCGGACTGGTGCCCGTGGAAGCGATGTCATCCGCCCGCGTGAAGGCAGGCGCCCGTCGGTAAGGCAGGGGGAGAGAGCCTGTCGGGCGCTCTCCTGAAGACTGAAGAGCCCCGGGGGGGATCGAAGTGAAGAGGAGAGCCGGCCAGATCGAAGGAGGGGTCAGGTGAGTGAGTTTCTTAAATAGTTTCTGACACCCCTAGAAACTATTTGCTTGGCTTTTAAAGGGTTAAAGTGTTTGGCAAGTCAAAAGTTACAAAACATCAGAAGCTTACCTTTCATTCAGTGGCTACAGCGCTGTGCTTCCTTCTCTGTGTTTCATTAGTGTAGAAAATCACTTCCTCATTGAGCTATCAGTCCCCACCCTGCTGACCCGGTCCATCAATCAACCTTCAGTAGGCCAAGAACGCAAACACCCCCCACTCCCTCCCCAGACGTCTTGACTGTCTGCCTGTCTCTGCAGCTCTGAAACTCCGCCCTCCTCTCACACTCATCATAATGTGCTTACATCACATTGGTGTTGCCACGCCCACTGTTTCTTTTAATTTTTTCTCAACATCTCCAATGCGCTAATACTTTTAAAGATAACTTAGGAACTACAGGGACTTTTAAAAAATGGTTTTAGTTAGGACAACATGTAGCATGAGACAATGGGATGAAAAAATTAGGCTTGCCTTTAGTATAACTTAAAGCGGACCAAAACCCACTGAACTTGTTAAATACATTTGGGCAAAGCCCCTGCTGATGCTCCCTTCTTAGGGTGTAGAACTAAAAATTTATATTTTCGCTTTTTGAATCATCCTAGAACACAGTTATTTTTGCTGTCCCTTAGTGAAAGAAGCGGTCAGTCATTGCAGAGCTGTGGCAATGACATCATTGGCACACACAACAGTGGCAATGAATGGAGGAGGCGGAGCTTTACAGCTAAAACAGGCGCCAATATCTGGGATTAGAGTGAAGCAGGAGCAGTGAAAATTGGCAAAAGGTCCTCTTCATAGCGGGAGCAATTCAGGGGATGCTAGTTAAAAATGTGGGTTTTGGTCCACTTCAAAGTCTTTTTTCTCCCCTCTCCCTACAATATACAAGACAGGGGACTAGCTGGCATTCTGTCCCCAGGCACAGCAAAATTAGCAGGAAAAGTCAGCCCAGTGCTCTAAGAAACCAAATCCTTCTGCCCTTCAACAGGACCTAAATTGTGTGTTTAAAGTGGAACTTCGGACATAAAAAAAAAGGGGGGCGATTTCCCCCTCCCGCGCCGCTCAGCGAAATCTCGTGAGATTTTGGGTGGCTTCAGTGCCATAGGAGGCTGTGCGCAGCACCTGATGGGATGCAAGATGGCTCCGCCCGTCGGAAGGTCGCCGAAATCCAAGGGAACCAAAAGATGGGTCCCCTGGGGAGGTGAGTTGAAGCTACCATAAGGTAAAACCGGATGGGGGGCAGCAGTTCGGTAAGGTTTGGGGGAGGTTTTAACCTTTCCGATGTTCCTCTTTAAGGATGAACCTACAGGCCTCTACAGATTTAGAGACCTGTTCCTTCACATCAGGATTTTCTATTTGTTTACAACTCTGTGCTACGAAAGAAAACAGCAACAATGTGGTTTTCTGATTTTAGAAACTTGCTGACTCTGCCTTGCTAATCACCTGATGGGCTGAAGCAGAGAAAACAGGTTTAACTCCATCTGCTCTAAATAGCAGATATATCTGCAGATAGGTGGGGATCACAGTCTTGAGTTCCAGTAGCTAAAAGGTTGCTGGCAACGTTCTCAGCTGGGGAGGTCATTACTGCTGCTTTGTTTAGCCAAGTCTGTTGATGAGCTCACCTGTTACAGTGGAATAATTCTCGGATTTGTGGTAAGAATGTATACCAAACAGGAAGTACCTTCTGACTGTGCTGCTCTGCATTCTGAGATTGCTGACCTTTCCTTGACCCCAGCTCTGCTCTGTCTGAGCAAAGCACAGCTTTATCCCACTCTCCTCTCCTCAGTATGTGATGCTTCTGAGGCAAGATGGCGGCGCCGTATCCTAGTCCTGAACAGAGTTGCAGCCCAGTGGGGGAAAGAATAATAAGAAAGTGACTAAAAACTTAAACTATATTAACTTTAGATGTTGGGGAATCGTTTTTTAAGGGTTTGGGCTTTTCAATAAATCATGGTGAAGGTCCGGTTTAAATTACTAATATTACTGATATATAGGTAACTTGAATGAATGTGGAAGCTGTGGATGTGTACCGGTGGTTTATTATGATTCTAATCCAGAGCTGGCTGATTCAAAGGACATAATACACATAAATACAACAGAGAGGTTTACTTCTGTTCATTGAATTAGTCTGGGTTATGTCTGAGTTCCATCTCAGTAATTACTTGATGTATGGACTTTCAACCCATATAACTTGAACCATCTGTTGGGGGTAGGCATAGTATTTCATGACGGCTTCCTTGTAATAGGAAGAATGAGGGCTGCAGGAAATTCAGGGGAAGGGGGTCTCTTCTTCGCTCTCTGCCTTCCTCTTGCAGCATACAGGATGAAGGGCTACCACGCAGGCAGTGTAGCCGAACCCCTGCGGGGGCTGGGCAAGAGACAAGGGAACTGTCTGAATTACCTTTTTGTATGGGACGCTCTGCTTACAATTCTGGACATTGTAACTTTCCATCATATTCTCACTGTTCATATTATTACTCTTTATGTAACGCAACAGGCTCTATTCAAATTAAATTCACTCTTCGATTTTTGGTTTTGGCTCAATACTTGAATTGTGAACTACAATAGCTGAGATTATATATGGATGGCCCAATAGTCCTTGTAAAGTATAAAAACAAGGAACTAAACTTCTTTCATCCCTCAACACCCCAAAACCCTTACCTGAACCAAGTACCTCTGCGGAAATGCGGCCCTCCGTTTTGGCGGCTGGAAGTCACGTGGACCGTCTTTCCCTGTCGGCGGTCAGTGCCAGCCCATGTGACTGCCAATGACCAAGCAGAGGGCCGCATTTCAGCCGAGGTACGAGGTTTCGGTAAGTCGGTGGGTATTGGATGCCTCCTCCGAACCTGTCACTATGCATCTCCACACCCATTCGCTGGGGAATGGGTGTGGGACAGCTTTAAAGGTAGTAAAGTTGCCTTGGTGGAAAGTAGGAGCTTTCATGTCTTTAGCAATTTGAGGGGAGGGGGGTGCCACAAGTTTTGGGGGTCCTTAGACAGCGTGCCCATCGATTCCCACTCACTAATAGCAAAGGAAAACTCACACTCACTTACTAACTCATACCTCCCAAGTGTCCGTCATTTGAGTCCATGTCCCCCTGTCCCCTCATTTGAGTCCATGTCCCCCTATCCCCTCTTTTGAGTCCATGTCACCCTGTCCCCTCTTTTGAGTCCATGTCCCCATGTCCCTCGCTGTTCTCATTTGTCCCTCTTTGAGGTGTAACATGCAGATCTGCAGCAATAAATAATTCATTAATCTATTCCAAGTGTTTGTATTGTTGTAACTATTACACCCTATCTCCTATCCATCCCTTAATGAGGGGGCATGGCTTCATTTAACAATTGGCCCTCTTTAGCACTCGGAAAAGTTGGGAGGTATGCTGTCGTGTTTGGGGTCCAAGGCTTACCTTTCAGGGCAGAGATAGTTCTCCATTAGATTGGATCAGGTAAGTCACCGTTATCTTCCTCCTGTTCTCACAGCACAAACCACAGACAAGATCCCTGTGGTCACAACAATGGCACCAAGAGGGGATTGGTGACCAGCAACCGCACTCAGTTTCTCCAGGGAACGAGAAGACAGTTAAGATTTCTCCCTTTTATAACTCCATTAAAACTGGAACCTGTGGGGGGGCCCGATTGCCGGGGTTCCCCCTCCCCTCGATTGAGTGCTGTAAAGCCCGTAAGCTTTACCTTTATGTCTACTGTGTAGGGGGGCATCGACAAGCAGTGTGGAGCAAATGGGTGTTGCTCCAGTTTAATGCCTCCAATCCCAGCATGCCTCACTCATACAGAGAGAGCTCAGTCACATGAGGGGTTAATGCCTCCAATCCCAGCATGCCTCACTCATACAGAGACAGAGCTCAGTCACATGAAGGGTTAATGCCTCCAATCCCAGCATGTCTCACTCATACAGAGACAGAGCTCAGTCACATGAAGGGTTAATGCCTCCAATCCCAGCATGCATCACTCATACAGAGAGAGAGAGCTCAGTCACATGAAGGGTTAATGCCTCCAATCCCAGCATGCCTCACTCATACAGAGAGAGAAAGAGCTCAGTCACATGAAGGGTTAATGCCTCCAATCCCAGCATGCCTCACTCATACAGAGAGAGAGAGAGCTCAGTCACATGAAGGGTTAATGCCTCCAATCCCAGCATGCCTCACTCATACAGAGAGAGAAAGCTCAGTCACATGAAGGGTTAATGCCTTCAATCCCAGCATGCCTCACTCATACAGAGAGAGAGCTCAGTCACATGAAGGGTTAATGCCCCCAATCCCAGCATGCCTCACTGATAGAGAGAGAGAGCTCAGTCACATGAAAGGTTAATGCCTCCAATCCCAGCATGCCTCGCTCATACAGAGAGAGAGAGAGAGCTCAGTCACATGAAGGGTTAATGCCTCCAATCCCAGCATGCCTCACTCATACAGAGAGAGAGAGCTCAGTCACATGAAGGGTTAATGCCTCCAATCCCAGCATGCCTCACTCATACAGAGAGAGAGAGAGAGCTCAGTCACATGAAGGGTTAATGCCTCCAATCCCAGCATGCCTCACTCATACAGAGAGAGAGAGCTCAGTCACATGAAGGGTTAATGCCCCCAATCCCAGCATGCCTCACTCATACAGAGAGAGAGAGCTCAGTCACATGAAGGGTTAATGCCTTCAATCCCAGCATGCCTCACTCATACAGAGAGAGCTCAGTCACATGAAGGGTTAATGCCCCCAATCCCAGCATGCCTCACTTATACAGAGAGAGAGCTCAGTCACATGAAGGGTTAATGCCTCCAATCCCAGCATGCCTCACTCATACAGAGAGAGAGCTCAGTCACATGAAGGGTTAATGCCTCCAATCCCAGCATGCCTCACTCATACAGAGAGAGAGAGCTCAGTCACATGAAGGGTTAATGCCCCCAATCCCAGCATGCCTCACTCATACAGAGAGAGAGAGCTCAGTCACATGAAGGGTTAATGCCTCCAATCCCAGCATGCCTCACTCATACAGAGAGAGAGAGAGCTCAGTCACATGAAGGGTTAATGCCTCCAATCCCAGCATGCCTCACTCATACAGAGAGAGAGAGCTCAGTCACATGAAGGGTTAATGCCCCCAATCCCAGCATGCCTCACTCATACAGAGAGAGAGCTCAGTCACATGAAGGGTTAATGCCTCCAATCCCAGCATGCCTCACTCATACAGAGAGAGAGAGAGCTCAGTCACATGAAGGGTTAATGCCTCCAATCCCAGCATGCCTCACTCATACAGAGAGAGAGAGCTCAGTCACATGAAGGGTTAATGCCCCCAATCCCAGCATGCCTCACTCATACAGAGAGAGAGCTCAGTCACATGAAGGGTAAATGCCTTCAATCCCAGCATGCCTCACTCATACAGAGAGAGCTCAGTCACATGAAGGGTTAATGCCCCCAATCCCAGCATGCCTCACTCATACAGAGAGAGAGCTCAGTCACATGGGGTTAATGCCCCCAATCCCAGCATGCCTCACTCATACAGAGAGAGAGCTCAGTCACATGAAGGGTTAATGCCCCCAATCCCAGCATGCCTCACTCATATAGAGAGAGAGCTCAGTCACATGAAGGGTTAATACCTCCAATCCCAGCATGCCTCACTCATACAGAGAGAGAGCTCAGTCACATGAAGGGTTAATGCCTCCAATTCCAGCATGCCTCACTCATACAGAGAGAGAGAGCTCAGTCACATGAAGGGTTAATGCCCCCAATCCCAGCATGCCTCACTGATACAGAGAGAGAGCTCAGTCACATGAAGGGTTAATGCCTCCAATCCCAGCATGCCTCACTCATACAGAGAGAGAGAGAGCTCAGTCACATGACGGGTTAATGCCCCCAATCCCAGCATGCCTCACTGATACAGAGAGAGCTCAGTCACATGAAGGGTTACTGCCTCCAATCCCAGCATGCCTCACTCATATAGAGAGAGAGCTCAGACACATGAAGGGTTAATGCCTCCAATCCCAACATGCCTCACTCATACAGAGAGAGAAAGCTCAGTCACATGAAGGGTTAATGCCTCCAATCCCAGCATGCCTCACTCATACAGAGAGAGAGAGCTCAGTCACATGAAGGGTTAATGCCTCCAATCCCAGCATGCCTCACACATACAGAGAGAGAGAGCTCAGTCACATGAAGGGTTAATGCCTTCAATCCCAGCATGCCTCACTCATACAGAGAGAGAGAGCTCAGTCACATGAAGGGTTAATGCCCCCAATCCCAGCATGCCTCACTCATACAGAGAGAGAGAGCTCAGTCACATGAAGGGTTAATGCCCCCAATCCCAGCATGCCTCACTGATAGAGAGCTCAGTCACATAAAGGGTTAATGCCTCCAATCCCAGCATGCCTCACTCATACAGAGAGAGAGCTCAGTCACATGAAGGGTTAATGCCTCCAATCCCAGCATGCCTCACTCATACAGAGAGAGAGCTCAGTCACATGAAGGGTTAATGCCTCCAATTCCAGCATGCCTCACTCATACAGAGAGAGAGAGCTCAGTCACATGAAGGGTTAATGCCCCCAATCCCAGCATGCCTCACTGATACAGAGAGAGAGCTCAGTCACATGAAGGGTTAATGCCTCCAATCCCAGCATGCCTCACTCATACAGAGAGAGAGAGAGCTCAGTCACATGACGGGTTAATGCCCCCAATCCCAGCATGCCTCACTGATACAGAGAGAGCTCAGTCACATGAAGGGTTACTGCCTCCAATCCCAGCATGCCTCACTCATATAGAGAGAGAGCTCAGACACATGAAGGGTTAATGCCTCCAATCCCAACATGCCTCACTCATACAGAGAGAGAAAGCTCAGTCACATGAAGGGTTAATGCCTCCAATCCCAGCATGCCTCACTCATACAGAGAGAGAGAGCTCAGTCACATGAAGGGTTAATGCCTCCAATCCCAGCATGCCTCACACATACAGAGAGAGAGAGCTCAGTCACATGAAGGGTTAATGCCTTCAATCCCAGCATGCCTCACTCATACAGAGAGAGAGAGCTCAGTCACATGAAGGGTTAATGCCCCCAATCCCAGCATGCCTCACTCATACAGAGAGAGAGAGCTCAGTCACATGAAGGGTTAATGCCCCCAATCCCAGCATGCCTCACTGATAGAGAGCTCAGTCACATAAAGGGTTAATGCCTCCAATCCCAGCATGCCTCACTCATACAGAGAGAGAGCTCAGTCACATGAAGGGTTAATGCCTCCAATCCCAGCATGCCTCACTCATACAGAGAGAGAGAGCTCAGTCACATGAAGGGTTAATGCCCCCAATCCCAGCATGCCTCACTGATACAGCGAGAGCTCAGTCACATGAAGGGTTAATGCCTCCAATCCCAACATGCCTCACTCATACAGAGAGAGAAAGCTCAGTCACATGAAGGGTTAATGCCTCCAATCCCAGCATGCCTCACTCATACAGAGAGAGAGAGCTCAGTCACATGAAGGGTTAATGCCTCCAATCCCAGCATGCCTCACTCATACAGAGAGCGAGAGCTCAGTCACATGAAGGGTTAATGCCCCCAATCCCAGCATGCCTCACTGATAGAGAGCTCAGTCACATGAAGGGTTAATGCCTCCAATCCCAGCATGCCTCACTCATACAGAAAGAGAGAGCTCAGTCACATGAAGGGTTAATGCCTCCAATCCCAGCATGCCTCACTCATACAGAGAGAGAGCTCAGCCACATGAAGGGTTAATGCCCCCAATCCCAGCATGCCTCACTCATACAGAGAGAGAGCTCAGTCACATGAAGGGTTAATGCCTCCAATCCCAGCATGCCTCACTCATACAGAGAGAGAGCTCAGTCACATGAAGGGTTAATGCCTCCAATCCCAGCATGCCTCACTCATACAGAGAGAGAAAGAGCTCAGTCACATGAAGGGTTAATGCCTCCAATCCCAGCATGCCTCACTCATACAGAGAGAGAAAGCTCAGTCACATGAAGGGTTAATGCCTTCAATCCCAGCATGCCTCACTCATACAGAGAGAGAGCTCAGTCACATGAAGGGTTAATACCTCCAATCCCAGCATGCCTCACTCATACAGAGAGAGAGCTCAGTCACATGAAGGGTTAATGCCTCCAATCCCAGCATGCCTCACTCATACAGAGAGAGCGAGCTCAGTCACATGAAGGGTTAATGCCCCCAATCCCAGCATGCCTCACTGATACAGAGAGAGAGCTCAGTCACATGAAGGGTTAATGCCTCCAATCCCAGCATGCCTCACTCATACAGAGAGAGAGAGAGCTCAGTCACATGATGGGTTAATGCCCCCAATCCCAGCATGCCTCACTGATACAGAGAGAGCTCAGTCACATGAAGGGTTACTGCCTCCAATCCCAGCATGCCTCACTCATATAGAGAGAGAGCTCAGACACATGAAGGGTTAATGCCCCCAATCCCAGCATGCCTCACTGATACAGAGAGAGCTCAGTCAGATGAAGGGTTAATGCCTCCAATCCCAACATGCCTCACTCATACAGAGAGAGAAAGCTCAGTCACATGAAGGGTTAATGCCTCCAATCTCAGCATGCCTCACTCATACAGAGAGAGAGAGCTCAGTCACATGAAGGGTTAATGCCTCCAATCCCAGCATGCCTCACACATACAGAGAGAGAGAGCTCAGTCACATGAAGGGTTAATGCCTTCAATCCCAGCATGCCTCACTCATACAGAGAGAGAGAGCTCAGTCACATGAAGGGTTAATGCCCCCAATCCCAGCATGCCTCACTGATAGAGAGCTCAGTCACATGAAGGGTTAATGCCTCCAATCCCAGCATGCCTCACTCATACAGAGAGAGAGAGCTCAGTCACATGAAGGGTTAATGCCCCCAATCCCAGCATGCCTCACTGATAGAGAGCTCAGTCACATGAAGGGTTAATGCCTCCAATCCCAGCATGCCTCACTCATACAGAGAGAGAGAGCTCAGTCACATGAAGGGTTAATGCCTCCAATCCCAGCATGCCTCACTCATACAGAGAGAGAGCTCAGCCACATGAAGGGTTAATGCCCCCAATCCCAGCATGCCTCACTCATACAGAGAGAGAGCTCAGTCACATGAAGGGTTAATGCCTCCAATCCCAGCATGCCTCACTCATACAGAGAGAGAGCTCAGTCACATGAAGGGTTAATGCCTCCAATCCCAGCATGCCTCACTCATACAGAGAGAGAAAGAGCTCAGTCACATGAAGGGTTAATGCCTCCAATCCCAGCATGCCTCACTCATACAGAGAGAGAGAGAGCTCAGTCACATGAAGGGTTAATGCCTCCAATCCCAGCATGCCTCACTCATACAGAGAGAGAAAGCTCAGTCACATGAAGGGTTAATGCCTTCAATCCCAGCATGCCTCACTCATACAGAGAGAGAGCTCAGTCACATGAAGGGTTAATGCCTCCAATCCCAGCATGCCTCACTCATACAGAGAGAGAGAGCTCAGTCACATGAAGGGTTAATGCCCCCAATCCCAGCATGCCTCACTGATAGAGAGAGAGAGCTCAGTCACATGAAAGGTTATTGCCTCCAATCCCAGCATGCCTCGCTCATACAGAGAGAGAGAGAGAGCTCAGTCACATGAAGGGTTAATGCCTCCAATCCCAGCATGCCTCACTGATACAGAGAGAGAGCTCAGTCACATGAAGGGTTAATGCCTCCAATCCCAGCATGCCTCACTCATACAGAGAGAGAGAGCTCAGTCACATGAAGGGTTAATGCCCCCAATCCCAGCATGCCTCACTTATACAGAGAGAGAGCTCAGTCACATGAAGGGTTAATGCCTCCAATCCCAGCATGCCTCACTCATACAGAGAGAGAAAGCTCAGTCACATGAAGGGTTAATGCCTTCAATCCCAGCATGCCTCACTCATACAGAGAGAGAGCTCAGTCACATGAAGGGTTAATGCCTCCAATCCCAGCATGCCTCACTCATACAGAGAGAGAGAGCTCAGTCACATGAAGGGTTAATGCCCCCAATCCCAGCATGCCTCACTGATAGAGAGAGAGAGCTCAGTCACATGAAGGGTTAATGCCTCCAATCCCAGCATGCCTCACTCATACAGAGAGAGAGAGAGAGCTCAGTCACATGAAGGGTTAATGCCTCCAATCCCAGCATGCCTCACTCATACAGAGAGAGAGAGCTCAGTCACATGAAGGGTTAATGCCCCCAATCCCAGCATGCCTCACTCATACAGAGAGAGAGAGCTCAGTCACATGAAGGGTTAATGCCTTCAATCCCAGCATGCCTCACTCATACAGAGAGAGCTCAGTCACATGAAGGGTTAATGCCCCCAATCCCAGCATGCCTCACTTATACAGAGAGAGAGCTCAGTCACATGAAGGGTTAATGCCTCCAATCCCAGCATGCCTCACTCATACAGAGAGAGAGCTCAGTCACATGAAGGGTTAATGCCTCCAATCCCAGCATGCCTCACTCATACAGAGAGAGAGAGCTCAGTCACATGAAGGGTTAATGCCCCCAATCCCAGCATGCCTCACTCATACAGAGAGAGAGAGCTCAGTCACATGAAGGGTTAATGCCTCCAATCCCAGCATGCCTCACTCATACAGAGAGAGAGAGAGCTCAGTCACATGAAGGGTTAATGCCTCCAATCCCAGCATGCCTCACTCATACAGAGAGAGAGAGCTCAGTCACATGAAGGGTTAATGCCCCCAATCCCAGCATGCCTCACTCATACAGAGAGAGAGCTCAGTCACATGAAGGGTTAATGCCCCCAATCCCAGCATGCCTCACTCATACAGAGAGAGAGCTCAGTCACATGAAGGGTTAATGCCCCCAATCCCAGCATGCCTCACTCATATAGAGAGAGAGCTCAGTCACATGAAGGGTTAATACCTCCAATCCCAGCATGCCTCACTCATACAGAGAGAGAGCTCAGTCACATGAAGGGTTAATGCCTCCAATTCCAGCATGCCTCACTCATACAGAGAGAGAGAGCTCAGTCACATGAAGGGTTAATGCCCCCAATCCCAGCATGCCTCACTGATACAGAGAGAGAGCTCAGTCACATGAAGGGTTAATGCCTCCAATCCCAGCATGCCTCACTCATACAGAGAGAGAGAGAGCTCAGTCACATGACGGGTTAATGCCCCCAATCCCAGCATGCCTCACTGATACAGAGAGAGCTCAGTCACATGAAGGGTTACTGCCTCCAATCCCAGCATGCCTCACTCATATAGAGAGAGAGCTCAGACACATGAAGGGTTAATGCCTCCAATCCCAACATGCCTCACTCATACAGAGAGAGAAAGCTCAGTCACATGAAGGGTTAATGCCTCCAATCCCAGCATGCCTCACTCATACAGAGAGAGAGCTCAGTCACATGAAGGGTTAATGCCTCCAATCCCAGCATGCCTCACTCATACAGAGAGAGAGCTCAGTCACATGAAGGGTTAATGCCTTCAATCCCAGCATGCCTCACTCATACAGAGAGAGAGAGCTCAGTCACATGAAGGGTTAATGCCCCCAATCCCAGCATGCCTCACTCATACAGAGAGAGAGAGCTCAGTCACATGAAGGGTTAATGCCCCCAATCCCAGCATGCCTCACTGATAGAGAGCTCAGTCACATAAAGGGTTAATGCCTCCAATCCCAGCATGCCTCACTCATACAGAGAGAGAGCTCAGTCACATGAAGGGTTAATGCCTCCAATCCCAGCATGCCTCACTCATACAGAGAGAGAGAGCTCAGTCACATGAAGGGTTAATGCCCCCAATCCCAGCATGCCTCACTCATACAGAGAGAGAGAGCTCAGTCACATGAAGGGTTAATGCCTCCAATCCCAGCATGCCTCACTCATACAGAGAGAGAGAGAGCTCAGTCACATGAAGGGTTAATGCCTCTAATCCCAGCATGCCTCACTCATACAGAGAGAGAGCTCAGTCACATGAAGGGTTAATGCCTCCAATCCCAGCATGCCTCACTCATACAGAGAGAGAGAGCTCAGTCACATGAAGGGTTAATGCCCCCAATCCCAGCATGCCTCACTGATACAGAGAGAGAGCTCAGTCACATGAAAGGTTAATGCCTCCAATCCCAGCATGCCTCACTCATACAGAGAGAGAGCTCAGTCACATGAAGGGTTAATGTCTTCAATCCCAGCATGCCTCACTCATACAGAGAGAGCTCAGTCACATGAAGGGTTAATGCCCCCAATCCCAGCATGCCTCACTCATACAGAGAGAGCTCAGTCACATGAAGGGCTAATGCCTCCAATCCCAGCATGCCTCACTCATACAGAGAGAGAGCTCAGTCACATGAAGGGCTAATGCCTCCAATCCCAGCATGTCTCAATCATACAGAGAGATAGCTCAGTCACATGAAGGGTTAATGCCTCCAATCCCAGCATGCCTCACTCATACAGAGAGAGCTCAGTCACATGAAGGGTTAATGCCTCCAATCCCAGCATGCCTCACTCATACAGAGAGAGCTCAGTCACATGAAGGGTTAATGCCTCCAATCCCAGCATGCCTCACTCATACAGAGAGAGAGCTCAGTCACATGAAGTGTTAATGCCCCCAATCCCAGCATGCCTCACTCATATAGAGAGAGAGCTCAGTCACATGAAGGGTTAATACCTCCAATCCCAGCATGCCTCACTCATACAGAGAGAGAGCTCAGTCACATGAAGGGTTAATGCCTCCAATCCCAGCATGCCTCACTCATACAGAGAGAGAGAGCTCAGTCACATGAAGGGTTAATGCCCCCAATCCCAGCATGCCTCACTGATACAGAGAGAGAGCTCAGTCACATGAAGGGTTAATGCCTCCAATCCCAGCATGCCTCACTCATACAGAGAGAGAGAGAGCTCAGTCACATGAAGGGTTACTGCCTCCAATCCCAGCATGCCTCACTCATATAGAGAGAGAGCTCAGACACATGAAGGGTTAATGCCCCCAATCCCAGCATGCCTCACTGATACAGAGAGAGCTCAGTCACATGAAGGGTTAATGCCTCCAATCCCAACATGCCTCACTCATACAGAGAGAGAGAGCTCAGTCACATGAAGGGTTAATGCCTCCAATCCCAGCATGCCTCACACATACAGAGAGAGAGAGCTCAGTCACATGAAGGGTTAATGCCTTCAATCCCAGCATGCCTCACTCATACAGAGAGAGAGAGCTCAGTCACATGAAGGGTTAATGCCCCCAATCCCAGCATGCCTCACTGATAGAGAGCTCAGTCACATGAAGGGTTAATGCCTCCAATCCCAGCATGCCTCACTCATACAGAGAGAGAGAGCTCAGTCACATGAAGGGTTAATGCCCCCAATCCCAGCATGCCTCACTGATAGAGAGCTCAGTCACATGAAGGGTTAATGCCTCCAATCCCAGTATGCCTCACTCATACAGAGAGAGAGAGCTCAGTCACATGAAGGGTTAATGCCTCCAATCCCAGCATGCCTCACTCATACAGAGAGAGAGCTCAGCCACATGAAGGGTTAATGCCCCCAATCCCAGCATGCCTCACTCATACAGAGAGAGAGCTCAGTCACATGAAGGGTTAATGCCTCCAATCCCAGCATGCCTCACTCATACAGAGAGAGAGCTCAGTCACATGAAGGGTTAATGCCTCCAATCCCAGCATGCCTCACTCATACAGAGAGAGAGAGCTCAGTCACATGAAGGGTTACTGCCTCCAATCCCAGCATGCCTCACTCATACAGAGAGAGAGAGAGCTCAGTGACATGAAGGGTTAATGCCTCCAATCCCAGCATGCCTCACTGATACAGAGAGAGAGCTCAGTCACATGAAGGGTTAATGCCCCCAATCCCAGCATGCCTCACTGATAGAGAGCTCAGTCACATGAAGGGTTAATGCCTCCAATCCCAGCATGCCCCACTCATACAGAGAGAGAGAGCTCAGTCACATGAGGGGTTACTGCCTCCAATCCCAGCATGCCTCACTCATACAGAGAGAGAGCTCAGTCACATGAAGGGTTAATGCCTCCAATCCCAGCATGCCTCACTCATACAGAGAGAGAGCTCAGTCACATGAAGGGTTAATGCCTCCAATCCCAGCATGCCTCACTCATACAGAGAGAGAGCTCAGTCACATGAAGGGTTAATGCCTCCAATCCCAGCATGCCTCACTCATACAGAGAGAGAGAGCTCAGTCACATGAAGGGTTAATGCCTCCAATCCCAGCATGCCTCACTCATACAGAGAGAGAGAGCTCAGTCACATGAGGGGTTACTGCCTCCAATCCCAGCATGCCTCACTCATACAGAGAGAGAGAGCTCAGTCACATGAAGGGTTAATGCCTCCAATCCCAGCATGCCCCACTCATACAGAGAGAGAGAGCTCAGTCACATGAAGGGTTAATGCCTCCAATCCCAGCATGCCTCACTCATACAGAGAGAGAGAGAGAGCTCAGTCACATGAAGGGTTAATGCCTCCAATCCCAGCATGCCTCACTCATACAGAGAGAGGGCTCAGTCACATGAAAGGTTAATGCCTCCAATCCCAGCATGCCTCACTCATACAGAGAGAGAGCTCAGTCACATGAAGGGTTAATGCCTTCAATCCCAGCATGCCTCACTCATACAGAGAGAGCTCAGTCACATGAAGGGTTAATGCCCCCAATCCCAGCATGCCTCACTCATACAGAGAGAGAGAGCTCAGTCACATGAAGGGTTAATGCCTTCAATCCCAGCATGCCTCACTCATACAGAGAGAGCTCAGTCACATGAAGGGTTAATGCCTCCAATCCCAGCATGCCTCACTCATACAGAGAGAGAGAGCTCAGTCACATGAAGGGTTAATGCCTCCAATCCCAGCATGCCTCACTCATACAGAGAGAGAGAGCTCAGTCACATGAAGGGTTAATGCCTCCAATCCCAGCATGCCTCACACATACAGAGAGAGAGAGCTCAGTCACATGAAGGGTTAATGCCTTCAATCCCAGCATGCCTCACTCATACAGAGAGAGAGAGCTCAGTCACATGAAGGGTTAATGCCCCCAATCCCAGCATGCCTCACTGATAGAGAGCTCAGTCACATGAAGGGTTAATGCCTCCAATCCCAGCATGCCTCACTCATACAGAGAGAGAGCTCAGTCACATGAAGGGTTACTGCCTCCAATCCCAGCATGCCTCACTCATACAGAGAGAGAGAGCTCAGTCACATGAGGGGTTACTGCCTCCAATCCCAGCATGCCTCACTCATACAGAGAGAGAGAGCTCAGTCACATGAAGGGTTAATGCCTCCAATCCCAGCATGCCCCACTCATACAGAGAGAGAGAGCTCAGTCACATGAAGGGTTAATGCCTCCAATCCCAGCATGCCTCACTCATACAGAGAGAGAGAGAGAGCTCAGTCACATGAAGGGTTAATGCCTCCAATCCCAGCATGCCTCACTCATACAGAGAGAGGGCTCAGTCACATGAAAGGTTAATGCCTCCAATCCCAGCATGCCTCACTCATACAGAGAGAGAGCTCAGTCACATGAAGGGTTAATGCCTTCAATCCCAGCATGCCTCACTCATACAGAGAGAGCTCAGTCACATGAAGGGTTAATGCCCCCAATCCCAGCATGCCTCACTCATACAGAGAGAGAGAGCTCAGTCACATGAAGGGTTAATGCCTTCAATCCCAGCATGCCTCACTCATACAGAGAGAGCTCAGTCACATGAAGGGTTAATGCCTCCAATCCCAGCATGCCTCACTCATACAGAGAGAGAGAGCTCAGTCACATGAAGGGTTAATGCCTCCAATCCCAGCATGCCTCACTCATACAGAGAGAGAGCTCAGCCACATGAAGGGTTAATGCCCCCAATCCCAGCATGCCTCACTCATACAGAGAGAGAGCTCAGTCACATGAAGGGTTAATGCTTCCAATCCCAGCATGCCTCACTCATACAGAGAGAGAGCTCAGTCACATGAAGGGTTAATGCCTCCAATCCCAGCATGCCTCACTCATACAGAGAGAGAGCTCAGTCACATGAAGGGTTAATGCTTCCAATCCCAGCATGCCTCACTCATACAGAGAGAGAGCTCAGTCACATGAAGGGTTAATGCCTCCAATCCCAGCATGCCTCACTCATACAGAGAGAGAAAGAGCTCAGTCACATGAAGGGTTAATGCCTCCAATCCCAGCATGCCTCACTCATACAGAGAGAGAAAGCTCAGTCACATGAAGGGTTAATGCCTTCAATCCCAGCATGCCTCACTCATACAAAGAGAGAGCTCAGTCACATGAAGGGTTAATGCCTCCAATCCCAGCATGCCTCACTCATACAGAGAGAGAGAGCTCAGTCACATGAAGGGTTAATGCCCCCAATCCCAGCATGCCTCACTGATAGAGAGAGAGAGCTCAGTCACATGAAAGGTTAATGCCTCCAATCCCAGCATGCCTCGCTCATACAGAGAGAGAGAGAGAGAGCTCAGTCACATGACGGGTTAATGCCCCCAATCCCAGCATGCCTCACTGATACAGAGAGAGAGCTCAGTCACATGAAGGGTTAATGCCTCCAATCCCAGCATGCCTCACTCATACAGAGAGAGAGAGAGCTCAGTCACATGACGGGTTAATGCCCCCAATCCCAGCATGCCTCACTGATACAGAGAGAGCTCAGTCACATGAAGGGTTACTGCCTCCAATCCCAGCATGCCTCACTCATATAGAGAGAGAGCTCAGACACATGAAGGGTTAATGCCTCCAATCCCAACATGCCTCACTCATACAGAGAGAGAAAGCTCAGTCACATGAAGGGTTAATGCCTCCAATCCCAGCATGCCTCACTCATACAGAGAGAGAGAGCTCAGTCACATGAAGGGTTAATGCCTCCAATCCCAGCATGCCTCACACATACAGAGAGAGAGAGCTCAGTCACATGAAGGGTTAATGCCTTCAATCCCAGCATGCCTCACTCATACAGAGAGAGAGAGCTCAGTCACATGAAGGGTTAATGCCCCCAATCCCAGCATGCCTCACTCATACAGAGAGAGAGAGCTCAGTCACATGAAGGGTTAATGCCCCCAATCCCAGCATGCCTCACTGATAGAGAGCTCAGTCACATAAAGGGTTAATGCCTCCAATCCCAGCATGCCTCACTCATACAGAGAGAGAGCTCAGTCACATGAAGGGTTAATGCCTCCAATCCCAGCATGCCTCACTCATACAGAGAGAGAGAGCTCAGTCACATGAAGGGTTAATGCCCCCAATCCCAGCATGCCTCACTCATACAGAGAGAGAGAGCTCAGTCACATGAAGGGTTAATGCCTCCAATCCCAGCATGCCTCACTCATACAGAGAGAGAGAGAGCTCAGTCACATGAAGGGTTAATGCCTCCAATCCCAGCATGCCTCACTCATACAGAGAGAGAGCTCAGTCACATGAAGGGTTAATGCCTCCAATCCCAGCATGCCTCACTCATACAGAGAGAGAGAGCTCAGTCACATGAAGGGTTAATGCCCCCAATCCCAGCATGCCTCACTGATACAGAGAGAGAGCTCAGTCACATGAAGGGCTAATGCCTCCAATCCCAGCATGCCTCAATCATACAGAGAGATAGCTCAGTCACATGAAGGGTTAATGCCTCCAATCCCAGCATGCCTCACTCATACAGAGAGAGCTCAGTCACATGAAGGGTTAATGCCTCCAATCCCAGCATGCCTCACTCATACAGAGAGAGAGCTCAGTCACATGAAGTGTTAATGCCCCCAATCCCAGCATGCCTCACTCATATAGAGAGAGAGCTCAGTCACATGAAGGGTTAATACCTCCAATCCCAGCATGCCTCACTCATACAGAGAGAGAGCTCAGTCACATGAAGGGTTAATGCCTCCAATCCCAGCATGCCTCACTCATACAGAGAGAGAGAGCTCAGTCACATGAAGGGTTAATGCCCCCAATCCCAGCATGCCTCACTGATACAGAGAGAGAGCTCAGTCACATGAAGGGTTAATGCCTCCAATCCCAGCATGCCTCACTCATACAGAGAGAGAGAGAGCTCAGTCACATGACGGGTTAATGCCCCCAATCCCAGCATGCCTCACTGATACAGAGAGAGCTCAGTCACATGAAGGGTTACTGCCTCCAATCCCAGCATGCCTCACTCATATAGAGAGAGAGCTCAGACACATGAAGGGTTAATGCCCCCAATACCAGCATGCCTCACTGATACAGAGAGAGCTCAGTCACATGAAGGGTTAATGCCTCCAATCCCAACATGCCTCACTCATACAGAGAGAGAGAGCTCAGTCACATGAAGGGTTAATGCCTCCAATCCCAGCATGCCTCACACATACAGAGAGAGAGAGCTCAGTCACATGAAGGGTTAATGCCTTCAATCCCAGCATGCCTCACTCATACAGAGAGAGAGAGCTCAGTCACATGAAGGGTTAATGCCCCCAATCCCAGCATGCCTCACTGATAGAGAGCTCAGTCACATGAAGGGTTAATGCCTCCAATCCCAGCATGCCTCACTCATACAGAGAGAGAGAGCTCAGTCACATGAAGGGTTAATGCCCCCAATCCCAGCATGCCTCACTGATAGAGAGCTCAGTCACATGAAGGGTTAATGCCTCCAATCCCAGTATGCCTCACTCATACAGAGAGAGAGAGCTCAGTCACATGAAGGGTTAATGCCTCCAATCCCAGCATGCCTCACTCATACAGAGAGAGAGCTCAGCCACATGAAGGGTTAATGCCCCCAATCCCAGCATGCCTCACTCATACAGAGAGCGAGCTCAGTCACATGAAGGGTTACTGCCTCCAATCCCAGCATGCCTCACTCATACAGAGAGAGAGAGAGCTCAGTGACATGAAGGGTTAATGCCTCCAATCCCAGCATGCCTCACTGATACAGAGAGAGAGCTCAGTCACATGAAGGGTTAATGCCTCCAATCCCAGCATGCCTCACTCATACAGAGAGAGAGAGCTCAGTCACATGAAGGGTTACTGCCTCCAATCCCAGCATGCCTCACTCATACAGAGAGAGAGAGAGCTCAGTGACATGAAGGGTTAATGCCTCCAATCCCAGCATGCCTCACTGATACAGAGAGAGAGCTCAGTCACATGAAGGGTTAATGCCTCCAATCCCAGCATGCCTCACTCATACAGAGAGAGAGAGCTCAGTCATATGAAGGGTTACTGCCTCCAATCCCAGCATGCCTCACTCATACAGAGAGAGAGAGAGCTCAGTGACATGAAGGGTTAATGCCTCCAATCCCAGCATGCCCCACTCATACAGAGAGAGAGAGCTCAGTCACACGAGGGGTTACTGCCTCCAATCCCAGCATGCCTCACTCATACAGAGAGAGAGCTCAGTCACATGAAGGGTTAATGCCTCCAATCCCAGCATGCCTCACTCATACAGAGAGAGAGCTCAGTCACATGAAGGGTTAATGCCTCCAATCCCAGCATGCCTCACTCATACAGAGAGAGAGCTCAGTCACATGAAGGGTTAATGCCTCCAATCCCAGCATGCCTCACTCATACAGAGAGAGAGAGCTCAGTCACATGAAGGGTTAATGCCTCCAATCCCAGCATGCCTCACTCATACAGAGAGAGAGAGCTCAGTCACATGAGGGGTTACTGCCTCCAATCCCAGCATGCCTCACTCATACAGAGAGAGAGAGCTCAGTCACATGAAGGGTTAATGCCTCCAATCCCAGCATGCCCCACTCATACAGAGAGAGAGAGCTCAGTCACATGAAGGGTTAATGCCTCCAATCCCAGCATGCCTCACTCATACAGAGAGAGAGAGAGCTCAGTCACATGAAGGGTTAATGCCTCCAATCCCAGCATGCCTCACTCATACAGAGAGAGAGCTCAGTCACATGAAAGGTTAATGCCTCCAATCCCAGCATGCCTCACTCATACAGAGAGAGAGCTCAGTCACATGAAGGGTTAATGCCTCCAATCCCAGCATGCCTCACTCATACAGATAGAGCTCAGTCACATGAAGGGTTAATGCCACCAATCCCAGCATGCCTCACTCATACAGAGAGATAGCTCAGTCACATGAAGGGTTAATGCCTCCAATCCCAGCATGCCTCACTCATACAGAGAGAGCTCAGTCACATGAAGGGTTAATGCCTCCAATCCCAGCATGCCTCACTCATACAGAGAGAGAGAGAGCTCAGTCACATGAAGGGTTAATGCCCCCAATCCCAGCATGCCTCACTCATATAGAGAGAGAGCTCAGTCACATGAAGGGTTAATACCTCCAATCCCAGCATGCCTCACTCATACAGAGAGAGAGCTCAGTCACATGAAGGGTTAATGCCTCCAATCCCAGCATGCCTCACTCATACAGAGAGAGAGAGCTCAGTCACATGAAGTGTTAATGCCCCCAATCCCAGCATGCCTCACTGATACAGAGAGAGAGCTCAGTCACATGAAGGGTTAATGCCTCCAATCCCAGCATGCCTCACTCATACAGAGAGAGAGAGAGCTCAGTCACATGATGGGTTAATGCCCCCAATCCCAGCATGCCTCACTGATACAGAGAGAGCTCAGTCACATGAAGGGTTACTGCCTCCAATCCCAGCATGCCTCACTCATATAGAGAGAGAGCTCAGACACATGAAGGGTTAATGCCCCCAATCCCAGCATGCCTCACTGATACAGCGAGAGCTCAGTCACATGAAGGGTTAATGCCTCCAATCCCAACATGCCTCACTCATACAGAGAGAGAAAGCTCAGTCACATGAAGGGTTAATGCCTCCAATCCCAGCATGCCTCACTCATACAGAGAGAGAGAGCTCAGTCACATGAAGGGTTAATGCCTCCAATCCCAGCATGCCTCACACATACAGAGAGAGAGAGCTCAGTCACATGAAGGGTTAATGCCTTCAATCCCAGCATGCCTCACTCATACAGAGAGAGAGAGCTCAGTCACATGAAGGGTTAATGCCCCCAATCCCAGCATGCCTCACTGATAGAGAGCTCAGTCACATGAAGGGTTAATGCCTCCAATCCCAGCATGCCTCACTCATACAGAGAGAGAGAGATCAGTCACATGAAGGGTTAATGCCCCCAATCCCAGCATGCCTCACTGATAGAGAGCTCAGTCACATGAAGGGTTAATGCCTCCAATCCCAGCATGCCTCACTCATACAGAGAGAGAGAGCTCAGTCACATGAAGGGTTAATGCCTCCAATCCCAGCATGCCTCACTCATACAGAGAGAGAGCTCAGCCACATGAAGGGTTAATGCCCCCAATCCCAGCATGCCTCACTCATACAGAGAGAGAGCTCAGTGACATGAAGGCTTAATGCCTCCAATCCCAGCATGCCTCACTGATACAGAGAGAGAGCTCAGTCACATGAAGGGTTAATGCCTCCAATCCCAGCATGCCCCACTCATACAGAGAGAGAGAGCTCAGTCACATGAGGGGGTTACTGCCTCCAATCCCAGCATGCCTCACTCATACAGAGAGAGAGCTCAGTCACATGAAGGGTTAATGCCCCCAATCCCAGCATGCCTCACTCATATAGAGAGAGAGCTCAGTCACATGAAGGGTTAATACCTCCAATCCCAGCATGCCTCACTCATACAGAGAGAGAGCTCAGTCACATGAAGGGTTAATGCCTCCAATCCCAGCATGCCTCACTCATACAGAGAGAGAGAGCTCAGTCACATGAAGGGTTAATGCCCCCAATCCCAGCATGCCTCACTGATACAGAGAGAGAGCTCAGTCACATGAAGGGTTAATGCCTCCAATCCCAGCATGCCTCACTCATACAGAGAGAGAGAGAGCTCAGTCACATGACGGGTTAATGCCCCCAATCCCAGCATGCCTCACTGATACAGAGAGAGCTCAGTCACATGAAGGGTTACTGCCTCCAATCCCAGCATGCCTCACTCATATAGAGAGAGAGCTCAGACACATGAAGGGTTAATGCCTCCAATCCCAACATGCCTCACTCATACAGAGAGAGAAAGCTCAGTCACATGAAGGGTTAATGCCCCCAATCCCAGCATGCCTCACTGATACAGAGAGAGCTCAGT
Organism: Gastrophryne carolinensis; assembly: GCA_027917425.1. Taxonomy (NCBI): domain Eukaryota; kingdom Metazoa; phylum Chordata; class Amphibia; order Anura; family Microhylidae; genus Gastrophryne; species Gastrophryne carolinensis. The sequence continues at coordinate 22,359,948 of CM051237.1, forward strand.
CACATGAAGGGTTACTGCCTCCAATCCCAGCATGCCTCACTCATATAGAGAGAGAGCTCAGACACATGAAGGGTTAATGCCTCCAATCCCAGCATGCCTCACTGATACAGAGAGAGCTCAGTCACATGAAGGGTTAATGCCTCCAATCCCAACATGCCTCACTCATACAGAGAGAGAGAGCTCAGTCACATGAAGGGTTAATGCCTCCAATCCCAGCATGCCTCACACATACAGAGAGAGAGAGCTCAGTCACATGAAGGGTTAATGCCTTCAATCCCAGCATGCCTCACTCATACAGAGAGAGAGAGCTCAGTCACATGAAGGGTTAATGCCCCCAATCCCAGCATGCCTCACTGATAGAGAGCTCAGTCACATGAAGGGTTAATGCCTCCAATCCCAGCATGCCTCACTCATACAGAGAGAGAGAGCTCAGTCACATGAAGGGTTAATGCCCCCAATCCCAGCATGCCTCACTGATAGAGAGCTCAGTCACATGAAGGGTTAATGCCTCCAATCCCAGTATGCCTCACTCATACAGAGAGAGAGAGCTCAGTCACATGAAGGGTTAATGCCTCCAATCCCAGCATGCCTCACTCATACAGAGAGAGAGCTCAGCCACATGAAGGGTTAATGCCCCCAATCCCAGCATGCCTCACTCATACAGAGAGAGAGCTCAGTCACATGAAGGGTTAATGCCTCCAATCCCAGCATGCCTCACTCATACAGAGAGAGAGCTCAGTCACATGAAGGGTTAATGCCTCCAATCCCAGCATGCCTCACTCATACAGAGAGAGAGAGCTCAGTCACATGAAGGGTTACTGCCTCCAATCCCAGCATGCCTCACTCATACAGAGAGAGAGAGAGCTCAGTGACATGAAGGGTTAATGCCTCCAATCCCAGCATGCCTCACTGATACAGAGAGAGAGCTCAGTCATATGAAGGGTTACTGCCTCCAATCCCAGCATGCCTCACTCATACAGAGAGAGAGAGAGCTCAGTGACATGAAGGGTTAATGCCTCCAATCCCAGCATGCCTCACTCATACAGAGAGAGAGAGAGCTCAGTGACATGAAGGGTTAATGCCTCCAATCCCAGCATGCCCCACTCATACAGAGAGAGAGAGCTCAGTCACATGAGGGGTTACTGCCTCCAATCCCAGCATGCCTCACTCATACAGAGAGAGAGCTCAGTCACATGAAGGGTTAATGCCTCCAATCCCAGCATGCCTCACTCATACAGAGAGAGAGCTCAGTCACATGAAGGGTTAATGCCTCCAATCCCAGCATGCCACACTCATACAGAGAGAGAGCTCAGTCACATGAAGGGTTAATGCCTCCAATCCCAGCATGCCTCACTCATACAGAGAGAGAGAGCTCAGTCACATGAAGGGTTAATGCCTCCAATCCCAGCATGCCTCACTCATACAGAGAGAGAGAGCTCAGTCACATGAGGGGTTACTGCCTCCAATCCCAGCATGCCTCACTCATACAGAGAGAGAGAGCTCAGTCACATGAAGGGTTAATGCCTCCAATCCCAGCATGCCTCACTCATACAGAGAGAGAGAGAACTCAGTCACATGAAGGGTTAATGCCTCCAATCCCAGCATGCCTCACTCATACAGAGAGAGAGCTCAGTCACATGAAAGGTTAATGCCTCCAATCCCAGCATGCCTCACTCATACAGAGAGAGAGCTCAGTCACATGAAGGGTTAATGCCTTCAATCCCAGCATGCCTCACTCATACAGAGAGAGCTCAGTCACATGAAGGGTTAATGCCCCCAATCCCAGCATGCCTCACTCATACAGAGAGAGAGAGCTCAGTCACATGAAGGGTTAATGCCTTCAATCCCAGCATGCCTCACTCATACAGAGAGAGAGAGCTCAGTCACATGAAGGGTTAATGCCTCCAATCCCAGCATGCCTCACTCATACAGAGAGAGAGAGCTCAGTCACATGAAGGGTTAATGCCTCCAATCCCAGCATGCCTCACACATACAGAGAGAGAGAGCTCAGTCACATGAAGGGTTAATGCCTTCAATCCCAGCATGCCTCACTCATACAGAGAGAGAGAGCTCAGTCACATGAAGGGTTAATGCCCCCAATCCCAGCATGCCTCACTGATGGAGAGCTCAGTCACATGAAGGGTTAATGCCTCCAATCCCAGCATGCCTCACTCATACAGAGAGAGAGAGCTCAGTCACATGAAGGGTTAATGCCTCCAATCCCAGCATGCCTCACTCATACAGAGAGAGAGCTCAGCCACATGAAGGGTTAATGCCCCCAATCCCAGCATGCCTCACTCATACAGAGAGAGAGCTCAGTCACATGAAGGGTTAATGCCTCCAATCCCAGCATGCCTCACTCATACAGAGAGAGAGCTCAGTCACATGAAGGGTTAATGCCTCCAATCCCAGCATGCCTCACTCATACAGAGAGAGAAAGAGCTCAGTCACATGAAGGGTTAATGCCTCCAATACCAGCATGCCTCACTCATACAGAGAGAGAGAGAGCTCAGTCACATGAAGGGTTAATGCCTCCAATCCCAGCATGCCTCACTCATACAGAGAGAGAAAGCTCAGTCACATGAAGGGTTAATGCCTTCAATCCCAGCATGCCTCACTCATACAGAGAGAGAGCTCAGTCACATGAAGGGTTAATGCCTCCAATCCCAGCATGCCTCACTCATACAGAGAGAGAGAGCTCAGTCACATGAAGGGTTAATGCCCCCAATCCCAGCATGCCTCACTGATAGAGAGAGAGAGCTCAGTCACATGAAAGGTTAATGCCTCCAATCCCAGCATGCCTCGCTCATACAGAGAGAGAGAGAGAGCTCAGTCACATGAAGGGTTAATGCCTCCAATCCCAGCATGCCTCACTCATACAGAGAGAGAGAGAGAGCTCAGTCACATGAAGGGTTAATGCCTTCAATCCCAGCATGCCTCACTCATACAGAGAGAGAGAGCTCAGTCACATGAAGGGTTAATGCCTTCAATCCCAGCATGCCTCACTCATACAGAGAGAGCTCAGTCACATGAAGGGTTAATGCCCCCAATCCCAGCATGCCTCACTTATACAGAGAGAGAGCTCAGTCACATGAAGGGTTAATGCCTCCAATCCCAGCATGCCTCACTCATACAGAGAGAGAGCTCAGTCACATGAAGGGTTAATGCCTCCAATCCCAGCATGCCTCACTCATACAGAGAGAGCTCAGTCACATGAAGGGTTAATGCCCCCAATCCCAGCATGCCTCACTCATACAGAGAGAGAGCTCAGTCACATGAAGGGTTAATGCCCCCAATCCCAGCATGCCTCACTCATACAGAGAGAGAGCTCAGTCACATGAAGGGTTAATGCCCCCAATCCCAGCATGCCTCACTCATACAGAGAGAGAGAGCTCAGTCACATGAAGGGTTAATGCCTCCAATCCCAGCATGCCTCACTCATACAGAGAGAGAGAGAGCTCAGTCACATGAAGGGTTAATGCCTCCAATCCCAGCATGCCTCACTCATACAGAGAGAGAGAGCTCAGTCACATGAAGGGTTAATGCCCCCAATCCCAGCATGCCTCACTCATACAGAGAGAGAGCTCAGTCACATGAAGGGTTAATGCCTCCAATCCCAGCATGCCTCACTCATACAGAGAGAGAGAGAGAGCTCAGTCACATGAAGGGTTAATGCCTCCAATCCCAGCATGCCTCACTCATACAGAGAGAGAGAGCTCAGTCACATGAAGGGTTAATGCCCCCAATCCCAGCATGCCTCACTCATACAGAGAGAGAGCTCAGTCACATGAAGGGTAAATGCCTTCAATCCCAGCATGCCTCACTCATACAGAGAGAGCTCAGTCACATGAAGGGTTAATGCCCCCAATCCCAGCATGCCTCACTCATACAGAGAGAGAGCTCAGTCACATGAAGGGTTAATGCCCCCAATCCCAGCATGCCTCACTCATACAGAGAGAGAGCTCAGTCACATGAAGGGTTAATGCCCCCAATCCCAGCATGCCTCACTCATATAGAGAGAGAGCTCAGTCACATGAAGGGTTAATACCTCCAATCCCAGCATGCCTCACTCATACAGAGAGAGAGCTCAGTCACATGAAGGGTTAATGCCTCCAATTCCAGCATGCCTCACTCATACAGAGAGAGAGAGCTCAGTCACATGAAGGGTTAATGCCCCCAATCCCAGCATGCCTCACTGATACAGAGAGAGAGCTCAGTCACATGAAGGGTTAATGCCTCCAATCCCAGCATGCCTCACTCATACAGAGAGAGAGAGAGCTCAGTCACATGACGGGTTAATGCCCCCAATCCCAGCATGCCTCACTGATACAGAGAGAGCTCAGTCACATGAAGGGTTACTGCCTCCAATCCCAGCATGCCTCACTCATATAGAGAGAGAGCTCAGACACATGAAGGGTTAATGCCTCCAATCCCAACATGCCTCACTCATACAGAGAGAGAAAGCTCAGTCACATGAAGGGTTAATGCCTCCAATCCCAGCATGCCTCACTCATACAGAGAGAGAGAGCTCAGTCACATGAAGGGTTAATGCCTCCAATCCCAGCATGCCTCACACATACAGAGAGAGAGAGCTCAGTCACATGAAGGGTTAATGCCTTCAATCCCAGCAAGCCTCACTCATACAGAGAGAGAGAGCTCAGTCACATGAAGGGTTAATGCCCCCAATCCCAGCATGCCTCACTCATACAGAGAGAGAGAGCTCAGTCACATGAAGGGTTAATGCCCCCAATCCCAGCATGCCTCACTGATAGAGAGCTCAGTCACATAAAGGGTTAATGCCTCCAATCCCAGCATGCCTCACTCATACAGAGAGAGAGCTCAGTCACATGAAGGGTTAATGCCTCCAATCCCAGCATGCCTCACTCATACAGAGAGAGAGAGCTCAGTCACATGAAGGGTTAATGCCCCCAATCCCAGCATGCCTCACTCATACAGAGAGAGAGAGCTCAGTCACATGAAGGGTTAATGCCTCCAATCCCAGCATGCCTCACTCATACAGAGAGAGAGAGAGCTCAGTCACATGAAGGGTTAATGCCTCCAATCCCAGCATGCCTCACTCATACAGAGAGAGAGCTCAGTCACATGAAGGGTTAATGCCTCCAATCCCAGCATGCCTCACTCATACAGAGAGAGAGAGCTCAGTCACATGAAGGGTTAATGCCCCCAATCCCAGCATGCCTCACTGATACAGAGAGAGAGCTCAGTCACATGAAAAGTTAATGCCTCCAATCCCAGCATGCCTCACTCATACAGAGAGAGAGCTCAGTCACATGAAGGGTTAATGTCTTCAATCCCAGCATGCCTCACTCATACAGAGAGAGCTCAGTCCCATGAAGGGTTAATGCCCCCAATCCCAGCATGCCTCACTCATACAGAGAGAGAGAGCTCAGTCACATGAAGGGTTAATGCCTTCAATCCCAGCATGCCTCACTCATACAGAGAGAGCTCAGTCACATGAAGGGTTAATGCCTCCAATCCCAGCATGCCTCACTCATACAGAGAGAGAGAGCTCAGTCACATGAAGGGTTAATGCCTCCAATCCCAGCATGCCTCACTCATACAGAGAGAGAGCTCAGTCACATGAAGGGCTAATGCCTCCAATCCCAGCATGCCTCAATCATACAGAGAGATAGCTCAGTCACATGAAGGGTTAATGCCTCCAATCCCAGCATGCCTCACTCATACAGAGAGAGCTCAGTCACATGAAGGGTTAATGCCTCCAATCCCAGCATGCCTCACTCATACAGAGAGAGAGCTCAGTCACATGAAGTGTTAATGCCCCCAATCCCAGCATGCCTCACTCATATAGAGAGAGAGCTCAGTCACATGAAGGGTTAATACCTCCAATCCCAGCATGCCTCACTCATACAGAGAGAGAGCTCAGTCACATGAAGGGTTAATGCCTCCAATCCCAGCATGCCTCACTCATACAGAGAGAGAGAGCTCAGTCACATGAAGGGTTAATGCCCCCAATCCCAGCATGCCTCACTGATACAGAGAGAGAGCTCAGTCACATGAAGGGTTAATGCCTCCAATCCCAGCATGCCTCACTCATACAGAGAGAGAGAGAGCTCAGTCACATGACGGGTTAATGCCCCCAATCCCAGCATGCCTCACTGATACAGAGAGAGCTCAGTCACATGAAGGGTTACTGCCTCCAATCCCAGCATGCCTCACTCATATAGAGAGAGAGCTCAGACACATGAAGGGTTAATGCCCCCAATCCCAGCATGCCTCACTGATACAGAGAGAGCTCAGTCACATGAAGGGTTAATGCCTCCAATCCCAACATGCCTCACTCATACAGAGAGAGAGAGCTCAGTCACATGAAGGGTTAATGCCTCCAATCCCAGCATGCCTCACTCATACAGAGAGAGAGAGCTCAGTCACATGAAGGGTTAATGCCTTCAATCCCAGCATGCCTCACTCATACAGAGAGAGAGAGCTCAGTCACATGAAGGGTTAATGCCCCCAATCCCAGCATGCCTCACTGATAGAGAGCTCAGTCACATGAAGGGTTAATGCCTCCAATCCCAGCATGCCTCACTCATACAGAGAGAGAGAGCTCAGTCACATGAAGGGTTAATGCCCCCAATCCCAGCATGCCTCACTGATAGAGAGCTCAGTCACATGAAGGGTTAATGCCTCCAATCCCAGCATGCCTCACTCATACAGAGAGAGAGCTCAGTCACATGAAGGGTTAATGCCTCCAATCCCAGCATGCCTCACTCATACAGAGAGAGAGCTCAGCCACATGAAGGGTTAATGCCCCCAATCCCAGCATGCCTCACTCATACAGAGAGAGAGCTCAGTCACATGAAGGGTTAATGCCTCCAATCCCAGCATGCCTCACTCATACAGAGAGAGAGCTCAGTCACATGAAGGGTTAATGCCTCCAATCCCAGCATGGCTCACTCATACAGAGAGAGAGAGCTCAGTCACATGAAGGGTTACTGCCTCCAATCCCAGCATGCCTCACTCATACAGAGAGAGAGAGAGCTCAGTGACATGAAGGGTTAATGCCTCCAATCCCAGCATGCCTCACTGATACAGAGAGAGAGCTCAGTGACATGAAGGGTTAATGCCTCCAATCCCAGCATGCCTCACTCATACAGAGAGTGAGAGCTCAGTCATATGAAGGGTTACTGCCTCCAATCCCAGCATGCCTCACTCATACAGAGAGAGAGAGAGCTCAGTGACATGAAGGGTTAATGCCTCCAATCTCAGCATGCCCCACTCATACAGAGAGAGAGAGCTCAGTCACATGAGGGGTTACTGCCTCCAATCCCAGCATGCCTCACTCATACAGAGAGAGAGCTCAGTCACATGAAGGGTTAATGCCTCCAATCCCAGCATGCCTCACTCATACAGAGAGAGAGCTCAGTCACATGAAGGGTTAATGCCTCCAATCCCAGCATGCCTCACTCATACAGAGAGAGAGCTCAGTCACATGAAGGGTTAATGCCTCCAATCCCAGCATGCCTCACTCATACAGAGAGAGAGAGCTCAGTCACATGAAGGGTTAATGCCTCCAATCCCAGCATGCCTCACTCATACAGAGAGAGAGAGCTCAGTCACATGAGGGGTTACTGCCTCCAATCCCAGCATGCCTCACTCATACAGAGAGAGAGAGCTCAGTCACATGAAGGGTTAATGCCTCCAATCCCAGCATGCCCCACTCATACAGAGAGAGAGAGCTCAGTCACATGAAGGGTTAATGCCTCCAATCCCAGCATGCCTCACTCATACAGAGAGAGCGAGAGCTCAGTCACATGAAGGGTTAATGCCTCCAATCCCAGCATGCCTCACTCATACAGAGAGAGAGCTCAGTCACATGAAAGGTTAATGCCTCCAATCCCAGCATGCCTCACTCATACAGAGAGAGAGCTCAGTCACATGAAGGGTTAATGCCTCCAATCCCAGCATGCCTCACTCATACAGATAGAGCTCAGTCACATGAAGGGTTAATGCCACCAATCCCAGCATGCCTCACTCATACAGAGAGATAGCTCAGTCACATGAAGGGTTAATGCCTCCAATCCCAGCATGCCTCACTCATACAGAGAGAGCTCAGTCACATGAAGGGTTAATGCCTCCAATCCCAGCATGCCTCACTCATACAGAGAGAAAGAGAGCTCAGTCACATGAAGGGTTAATGCCCCCAATCCCAGCATGCCTCACTCATATAGAGAGAGAGCTCAGTCACATGAAGGGTTAATACCTCCAATCCCAGCATGCCTCACTCATACAGAGAGAGAGCTCAGTCACATGAAGGGTTAATGCCTCCAATCCCAGCATGCCTCACTCATACAGAGAGAGAGAGCTCAGTCACATGAAGGGTTAATGCCCCCAATCCCAGCATGCCTCACTGATACAGAGAGAGAGCTCAGTCACATGAAGGGTTAATGCCTCCAATCCCAGCATGCCTCACTCATACAGAGAGAGAGAGAGCTCAGTCACATGATGGGTTAATGCCCCCAATCCCAGCATGCCTCACGGATACAGAGAGAGCTCAGTCACATGAAGGGTTACTGCCTCCAATCCCAGCATGCCTCACTCATATAGAGAGAGAGCTCAGACACATGAAGGGTTAATGCCCCCAATCCCAGCATGCCTCACTGATACAGCGAGAGCTCAGTCACATGAAGGGTTAATGCCTCCAATCCCAACATGCCTCACTCATACAGAGAGAGAAAGCTCAGTCACATGAAGGGTTAATGCCTCCAATCCCAGCATGCCTCACTCATACAGAGAGAGAGAGCTCAGTCACATGAAGGGTTAATGCCTCCAATCCCAGCATGCCTCACACATACAGAGAGAGAGAGCTCAGTCACATGAAGGGTTAATGCCTTCAATCCCAGCATGCCTCACTCATACAGAGAGAGAGAGCTCAGTCACATGAAGGGTTAATGCCCCCAATCCCAGCATGCCTCACTGATAGAGAGCTCAGTCACATGAAGGGTTAATGCCTCCAATCCCAGCATGCCTCACTCATACAGAGAGAGAGAGCTCAGTCACATGAAGGGTTAATGCCCCCAATCCCAGCATGCCTCACTGATAGAGAGCTCAGTCACATGAAGGGTTAATGCCTCCAATCCCAGCATGCCTCACTCATACAGAGAGAGAGAGCTCAGTCACATGAAGGGTTAATGCCTCCAATCCCAGCATGCCTCACTCATACAGAGAGAGAGCTCAGCCACATGAAGGGTTAATGCCCCCAATCCCAGCATGCCTCACTCATACAGAGAGAGAGCTCAGTCACATGAAGGGTTAATGCCTCCAATCCCAGCATGCCTCACTCATACAGAGAGAGAGCTCAGTCACATGAAGGGTTAATGCCTCCAATCCCAGCATGCCTCACTCATACAGAGAGAGAGAGCTCAGTCACATGAAGGGTTAATGCCTCCAATCCCAGCATGCCTCACTCATACAGAGAGAGAGAGAGAGCTCAGTGACATGAAGGGTTAATGCCTCCAATCCCAGCATGCCTCACTCATACAGAGAGAGAGCTCAGTCACATGAAGGGTTAATGCCTCCAATCCCAGCATGCCCCACTCATACAGAGAGAGAGAGCTCAGTCACATGAGGGGGTTACTGCCTCCAATCCCAGCATGCCTCACTCATACAGAGAGAGAGCTCAGTCACATGAAGGGTTAATGCCTCCAATCCCAGCATGCCTCACTCATACAGAGAGAGAGCTCAGTCACATGAAGGGTTAATGCCTCCAATCCCAGCATGCCTCACTCATACAGAGAGAGAGAGCTCAGTCACATGAAGGGTTAATGCCTCCAATCCCAGCATGCCTCACTCATACAGAGAGAGAGAGCTCAGTCAGAGAGCTCAGTCACATGAGGGGTTACTGCCTCCAATCCCAGCATGCCTCACTCATACAGAGAGAGAGAGCTCAGTCACATGAAGGGTTAATGCCTCCAATCCCAGCATGCCTCACTCATACAGAGAGAGAGCTCAGTCACATGAAGGGTTAATGCCTCCAATCCCAGCATGCCTCACTCATACAGAGAGAGAGCTCAGCCACATGAAGGGTTAATGCCTCCAATCCCAGCATGCCTCACTCATACAGAGAGAGAGCTCAGTCACATGAGGGGGTTAATGCCTCCAATCCCAGCATGCCTCACTCATACAGAGAGAGAGCTCAGTCACGTGAAGGGTTAATGCCTCCAGTCCCAGCATGCCTCACTCATACAGAGAGAGAGCTCAGTCACATGAAGGGTTAATGCCTCCAATCCCAGCATGCCTCACTCATACAGAGAGAGAGAGCTCAGTCACATGAAGGGTTAATGCCTCCAATCCCAGCATGCCTCACTCATACAGAGAGAGAGCTCAGTCACATGAGGGGTTAATGCCTCCAATCCCAGCATGCCTCACTCATACAGAGAGAGCTCAGTCACATGAAGGGTTAATGCCTCCAGTCCCAGCATGCCTCACTCATACAGAGAGAGAGCTCAGTCACATGAAGGGTTAATGCCTCCAATCCCAGCATGCATCACTCATACAGAGAGCGAGAGCTCAGTCACATGAGGGGGTTAATGCCTCCAATCCCAGCATGCCTCACTCATACAGAGAGAGAGAGCTCAGTCACATGAAGGGTTAATGCCTCCAATCCCAGCATGCATCACTCATACAGAGATAGCTCAGTCACATGAAGGGTTAATGCCTCCAATCCCAGCATGCCTCACTTATACAGAGAGAGCTCAGTCACATGAAGGGTTAATGCCTCCAATCCCAGCATGCCTCACTCATACAGAGAGAGAGAGCTCAGTCACATGAAGGGTTATTGCCTCCAATCCCAGCATGCCTCACTTATACAGAGAGAGCTCAGTCACATGAAGGGTTAATGCCTCCAATCCCAGCATGCCTCACTCATACAGAGAGAGCTCAGTCACATGAAGGGTTAATGCCTCCAGTCCCAGCATGCCTCACTCATACAGAGAGAGAGCTCAGTCACATGAAGGGTTAATGCCTCCAATCCCAGCATGCATCACTCATACAGAGAGCGAGAGCTCAGTCACATGAGGGGGTTAATGCCTCCAATCCCAGCATGCCTCACTCATACAGAGAGAGAGAGCTCAGTCACATGAAGGGTTAATGCCTCCAATCCCAGCATGCATCACTCATACAGAGATAGCTCAGTCACATGAAGGGTTAATGCCTCCAATCCCAGCATGCCTCACTTATACAGAGAGAGCTCAGTCACATGAAGGGTTAATGCCTCCAATCCCAGCATGCCTCACTCATACAGAGAGAGAGAGCTCAGTCACATGAAGGGTTATTGCCTCCAATCCCAGCATGCCTCACTTATACAGAGAGAGCTCAGTCACATGAAGGGTTAATGCCTCCAATCCCAGCATGCCTCGCTCATACAGAGAGAGAGAGCTCAGTCACATGAAGGGTTAATGCCTCCAATCCCAGCATGCCTCGCTCATACAGAGAGAGAGCTCAGTCACATGAAAGGTTAATGCCTCCAATCCCAGCATGCATCACTCATACAGAGAGAGAGAGCTCAGTCACATGAAGGGTTAATGCCTCCAATCCCAGCATGCCTCGCTCATCTTTCCCGCTCTCCAGCCTTTATAATTACCCCTCGCTTATGTGATTACTATAGCAACGCGCGCCTTAGAAGTCAAAATATGCCCCGCCTCTTTTTCTGGTAAACATTCACATGTAAACTCAGGTGGGGTCCTCTGTTTATGTTTGGGCGCCATTTTGTTGTAGCTCACGCGTGCGGACAGTGATACCTGTCACCTTTTTAAATCCAGCAAACAGGATAGTAGTGACTTTATATCTTTTTGCTATAATATCCTAGACATACAACTCAAACCCTGACGCATTTTAAAGCGATAAAAGTTGAGAGTTTTCGAAGTTGAACATGTTGGAGATTTAAAGGAAAATGGCCGACAGCTTTATGAAACCAGGGGAACCTTCTGCTGTAATAATTTTAGGACTATACATTTGCAGCCATTGACAATCAGTATACTTTTTGGGAAGCAAATATTATGGACAATCCTTTACCTCTGACCAAGTTCTGTTTGAGGCGCCGCCTCGGCGAGGCTACGACAAAATGGCCGCGGCTCCCAAGCAGGAAAGAGGAGGGGCCGGGAGCGTGATAGGGAGCGGTCTTTTATGGCTTCCTCTGCTCTGAAGCTGGCAGGCAGCGTGTGGTAAGATAATGGCAGGTTATTAACCTTTTCAATGTCTCTTATGTGTGTCAGGTGGGGTTATGGCCTCCTTTTTCGCTGATAAACACGAGGCCTCGCTTCTCTATTCAGCTAAAATTAACTCCTTACTTCCTCTACACTAAACATTAACCATCTAATGCTGTGTGGGGAGGGAGCTCACATTTCCTCTTCTGGCCAGAGACCCCCACAGATGGAGAGATGTCTCGCTGACACTTCCTCTCCTGGCCTGAGACCCCCACAGATGGAGAGATGTCTCACTGACGCTTCCTCTCCTGGCCTGAGACCCCCACAGATGGAGAGATGTCTCGCTGACACTTCCTGTCCCGGCCTGAGACCCCCACAGATGGAGAGATATCTCACTGACACTTCCTCTCCTGGCCTGAGACCCCCACAGATGGAGAGATGTCTCGCTGACACTTCCTCTCCCGGCCTGAGACCCCCACAGATGGAGAGATGTCTCACTGACGCTTCCTCTCCCAGCCTGAGACCCCCACAGATGGAGAGATATCTCACTGACACTTCCTCTCCTGGCCTGAGACCCCCACAGATGGAGAGATATCTCACTGACACTTCCTCTCCTGGCCTGAGACCCCCACAGATGGAGAGATGTCTCACTGACACTTCCTCTCCTGGCCTGAGACCCCCACAGATGGAGAGATATCTCACTGACACTTCCTCTCCTGGCCTGAGACCCCCACAGATGGAGAGATATCTCACTGACACTTCCTCTCCCAGCCTGAGACCCCCACAGATGGAGAGATATCTCGCTGGTGCTTCCTCTCCTGGACTGAGACCCCCACAGATGGAGAGATATCTCACTGACGCTTCCTCTACTGGCCTGAGACCCCCACAGATGGAGAGATATCTCGCTGACACTTCCTCTCCTGGCCTGAGACCCCCACAGATTGAGAGATATCTCGCTGACACTTCCTCTCCTGGCCTGAGACCCCCACAGATGGAGAGATATCTCACTGACACTTCCTCTCCTGGCCTGAGACCCCCACAGATGGAGAGATATCTCACTGACACTTCCTCTCCTGGCCTGAGACCCCCACAGATGAAGAGATATCTCACTGACACTTCCTCTCCTGGCCTGAGACCCCCACAGATGGAGAGATATCTCGCTGACACTTCCTCTCCCAACCTGAGACCCCCACAGATGGAGAGATATCTCATTGACACTTCCTCTCCTGGCCTGAGACCCGCACAGATGGAGAGATGTCTCACTGACACTTCCTCTCCTGGCCTGAGACCCCCACAGATGGAGAGATATCTCACTGACACTTCCTCTCCTGGCCTGAGACCCCCACAGATGGAGAGATATCTCACTGACACTTCCTCTCCTGGCCTGAGACCCCCACAGATGGAGAGATATCTCACTGACGCTTCCTCTCCTGGCCTGAGACCCCCACAGATGGAGAGATATCTCACTGACACTTCCTCTCCTGGCCTGAGACCCCCACAGATGGAGAGATATCTCGCTGACACTTCCTCTCCCAACCTGAGACCCCCACAGATGGAGAGATATCTCATTGACACTTCCTCTCCTGGCCTGAGACCCGCACAGATGGAGAGATGTCTCACTGACACTTCCTCTCCTGGCCTGAGACCCCCACAGATGGAGAGATATCTCACTGACACTTCCTCTCCTGGCCTGAGACCCCCACAGATGGAGATATATCTCACTGACACTTCCTCTCCTGGCCTGAGACCCCCACAGATGGAGAGATATCTCACTGACGCTTCCTCTCCTGGCCTGAGACCCCCACAGATGAAGAGATATCTCACTGACACTTCCTCTCCTGGCTTAAGACCCCCACAGATGGAGAGATATCTCACTGACACTTCCTCTCCCAGCCTGAGACCCCCACAGATGGAGAGATATCTCGCTGACACTTCCTCTCCTGGCCTGAGACCCCCACAGATGGAGAGATATCTCACTGACACTTCCTCTCCTGGCCTGAGACCCCCACAGATGAAGAGATATCTCACTGACACTTCCTCTCCTGGCTTAAGACCCCCCACAGATGGAGAGATATCTCACTGACACTTCCTCTCCCAGCCTGAGACCCCCACAGATGGAGAGATATCTCACTGACACTTCCTCTCCTGGCCTGAGACCCCCACAGATGGAGAGATATCTCGCTGACACTTCCTCTCCTGGCCTGAGACCCCCACAGATGGAGAGATGTCTCGCTGACACTTCCTCTCCCAGCCTGAGACCCCCACAGATGGAGAGATATCTCACTGACACTTCCTCTCCCGGCCTGAGACCTCCACAGATGGAGAGATATCTCACTGACGCTTCCTCTCCCGGCCTGAGACCTCCACAGATGGAGAGATATCTCACTGACACTTCCTCTCCCAGCCTGAGACCCCCACAGATGGAGAAATGTCTCACTGACACTTCCTCTCCTGGCCTGAGACCCCCACAGATGGAGAGATGTCTCACTGACACTTCCTCTCCTGGCCTGAGACCCCCACAGATGGAGAGATGTCTCACTGACACTTCCTCTCCTGGCCTGAGACCCCCACAGATGGAGAAATGTCTCACTGACACTTCCTCTCCCAGCCTGAGACCCCCACAGATGGAGAGATGTCTCACTGACGCTTCCTCTCCTGGCCTGAGACCCCCACAGATGGAGAGATATCTCACTGACACTTCCTCTCCCAGCCTGAGACCCCCACAGATGGAGAGATATCTCACTGACACTTCCTCTCCTGGCCTGAGACCCCCACAGATGGAGAGATGTCTCGCTGACACTTCCTCTCCCGGCCTGAGACCCCAACAGATGGAGAGATATCTCGCTGACACTTCCTCTCCTGGCCTGAGACCTCCAACAGATGGAGAGATATCTCGCTGACACTTCCTCTCCTGGCCTGAGACTCCCACAGATGGAGAGATATCTCACTGACACTTCCTCTCCCAGCCTGAGACCCCCACAGATGGAGAGATATCTCACTGACACTTCCTCTCCCAGCCTGAGACCCCCACAGATGGAGAGATATCTCACTGACACTTCCTCTCCCAGCCTGAGACCCCCACAGATGGAGAGATATCTCGCTGGTGCTTCCTCTCCTGGCCTGAGACCCCCACAGATGGAGAGATATCTCACTGACACTTCCTCTCCTGGCCTGAGACCCCCACAGATGGAAAGATATCTCACTGACACTTCCTCTCCTGGCCTGAGACCCCCACAGATGGAGAGATATCTCACTGACGCTTCCTCTCCCAGCCTGAGACCCCCACAGATGGAAAGATATCTCACTGACACTTCCTCTCCCAGCCTGAGACCCCCACAGATGGAGAGATATCTCACTGACACTTCCTCTCCTGGCCTGAGACCCCCACAGATGGAAAGATGTCTCACTGACACTTCCTCTCCTGGCCTGAGACCCCCACAGATGGAGAGATATCTCACTGACACTTCCTCTCCTGGCCTGAGACCCCCACAGATGGAGAGATATCTCACTGACACTTCCTCTCCTGGCCTGAGACCCACACAGATGGAGAGATATCTCACTGACACTTCCTCTCCTGGCCTGAGACCCCCACAGATGGAGAGATGTCTCACTGACACTCTCCCAGCCTGAGACCCCCACAGATGGAGAGATATCTCACTGACACTTCCTCTCCTGGCCTGAGACCCCCACAGATGGGGAGATGTCTCACTGACACTTCCTCTCCTGGCCTGAGACCCCCACAAATGGAGAGATGTCTCACTTACACTTCCTCTCCTGGCCTGAGACCTCCACAGATGGAGAGATATCTCACTGACACTTCCTCTCCTGGCCTGAGACCCCCACAGATGGAGAGATGTCTCACTTACACTTCCTCTCCTGGCCTGAGACCCCTACAGATGGAGAGATATCTCCCTGACACTTCCTCTCCTGGCCTGAGACTCCTACAGATGGAGAGATATCTCACTGACACTTCCTCTCCTGGCCTGAGACTCCTACAGATGGAGAGATATCTCACTGACACTTCCTCTCCTGGCCTGAGACCCCCACAGATGGAGAGATATCTCACTGACACTTCCTCTCCTGGCCTGAGACCCCTACAGATGGAGAGATATCTCACTGACACTTCCTCTCCTGGCCTGAGACCCCCACAGATGGAGAGATATCTCACTGACACTTCCTCTCCTGGCCTGAGACCCCTACAGATGGAGAGATATCTCACTGACACTTCCTCTCCTGGCCTGAGACCCCCTACCAACGAAGAAATATTTTGCTGACGCTTCCTCTCCTGGTCCTAATGCCTCTGGGTTGGAATACTGCACATTCTTACACTTCATTTTGGGTCTATAGGGAGGCACTGCATCTTGAAGGGTTGGGTCTGTTGAGGTGTGTGCATCCTGAAGGGTTGGGTCTATTGAGGTGTGTGCATCCTGAAGGGTTGGGTCTGTTGAGGTGTGGGCATCCTGAAGGTTTGCATATAAGGTATATGTATCTTGAAGAGTTGTGTAAAGTGTGGTCATCCTGAAAAGTTCTGTTTGTTGAGGCGTGGACATCTTAGAGGGTTGGGTCTGTTGAGGTGTGGAAATCTTGGAGGATTGGGTCTGTTGATATGTGTGCATCCTGAAGGGTTGGGTCAGTTGAGGTGTGGACATCTTGAAGGGTTGGGTCTGTAGAGGTGTGTGCATCCTGAAGGTTTAGGTCTGTTGAGGTGTGTGCATCCTAAAGGGTTGGGTCTGTTAAGGTGTGTGCATCCTGAAGGGTTGGCTCTGTTGAGGTATGTGCATCCTGAAGGGTTGGCTCTGTTGAGGTGTGTGCATCTTGAAGGGTTGGGTCTGTTGAGATGTGTGCATCCTGAGGGGTTGGGTCTGTTGAGGTGTGGACATCTTGAAGGGTTGGGTCTGTTGAGGTGTGTGCATCTTGAAGGGTTGGGTCTGTTGAGGTGTGTGCATCTTGAAGGGTTGGGTCTGTTGAGGTGTGTGCATCTTGAAGGGTTGGGTCTGTTGAGGTGTGTGCATCCTGAAGCGTTGGGTATGTTGAGGTGTGTGCATCTTGAAGGGTTGGGTCTGTTGAGATGTGTGCATCCTGAAGGGTTGGGTCTGTTGAGGTGTGGACATCTTGAAGGACTGGGTCTGTTGAGATGTGTGCATCCTGAAGGGTTGGGTCTGTTGAGGTGTGGACATCTTGGAGGGTTGGGTCTGTTGAGGTGTGGACATCTTGGAGGGTTGGGTCTGTTGAGGTGTGGACATCTTGGAGGGTTGGGTCTGTTGTGGTGTGGACATCTTGGAGGGTTGGGTCTGTTGAGGTGTGGACATCTTGAAGCGTTAGGTCTGTTGAGGTGTGTGCATCCTGAAGGGTTGGGTCTGTTGAGATGTGTGCATCCTGAGGGGTTGGGTCTGTTGAGGTGTGGACATCTTGAAGGGTTGGGTCTGTTGAGGTGTGTGCATCTTGAAGGGTTGGGTCTGTTGAGGTGTGTGCATCTTGAAGGGTTGGGTCTGTTGAGGTGTGTGCATCCTGAAGCGTTGGGTATGTTGAGGTGTGTGCATCTTGAAGGGTTGGGTCTGTTGAGATGTGTGCATCCTGAAGGGTTGGGTCTGTTGAGGTGTGGACATCTTGAAGGACTGGGTCTGTTGAGATGTGTGCATCCTGAAGGGTTGGGTCCGTTGAGGTGTGGACATCTTGGAGGGTTGGGTCTGTTGAGGTGTGGACATCTTGGAGGGTTGGGTCTGTTGAGGTGTGGACATCTTGGAGGGTTGGGTCTGTTGTGGTGTGGACATCTTGGAGGGTTGGGTCTGTTGAGGTGTGGACATCTTGAAGCGTTAGGTCTGTTGAGGTGTGTGCATCCTGAAGGGTTGGGTCTGTTGAGATGTGTGCATCCTGAGGGGTTGGGTCTGTTGAGGTGTGGACATCTTGAAGGGTTGGGTCTGTTGAGGTGTGTGCATCTTGAAGGGTTGGGTCTGTTGAGGTGTGTGCATCTTGAAGGGTTGGGTCTGTTGAGGTGTGTGCATCTTGAAGGGTTGGGTCTGTTGAGGTGTGTGCATCCTGAAGCGTTGGGTATGTTGAGGTGTGTGCATCTTGAAGGGTTGGGTCTGTTGAGATGTGTGCATCCTGAAGGGTTGGGTCTGTTGAGGTGTGGACATCTTGAAGGACTGGGTCTGTTGAGATGTGTGCATCCTGAAGGGTTGGGTCTGTTGAGGTGTGGACATCTTGGAGGGTTGGGTCTGTTGAGGTGTGGACATCTTGGAGGGTTGGGTCTGTTGAGGTGTGGACATCTTGGAGGGTTGGGTCTGTTGAGGTGTGGACATCTTGGAGGGTTGGGTCTGTTGAGGTGTGGACATCTTGAAGCGTTAGGTCTGTTGAGGTGTGTGCAACCTGGAGGTTTGCATATGAGGTATATGTACTTAGAATAGTTGTGTAAGGTGTGGTCATCCTGAAAAGTTCTGTTTGTTGAGGCGTGAACATCTTGGAGGGTTGGGTCTGTTGAGGTGTGGAAATCTTGAAGGGTTGGGCCTGTCGAGATGTGTGCATCCTGAAGGGTTGGGTCTGTTGAGATGTGTGCATCCTGAGGGGTTGGGTCTGTTGAGATGTGTGCATCCTGAGGGGTTGGGTCTGTTGAGGTGTGGACATCTTGAAGGGTTGGGTCTGTTGAGATGTGTGCATCTTGAAGGGTTGGGTCTGTTGAGATGCGTGCATCCTGAGGGGTTGGGTCTGTTGAGGTGTGGACATCTTGAAGGGTTGGGTCTGTTGAGGTGTGTGCATCTTGAAGGGTTAGGTCTGTTGAGGTGTGTGCATCCTGAGGGGTTGGGTCTGTTGAGGTGTGGACATCTTGAAGGGTTGGGTCTGTTGAGATGTGTGCATCCTAAAGGGTTGGGTCTGTTGAGATGTGTGCATCCTGAAGGGTTGGGTCTGTTGAGATGTGTGCATCCTGAAGGGTTGGGTCTGCTGAGATGGGGACATCTTGAAGGGTTGGGTCTGTTGAGTTGTGTGCATCCTGAAGATTTGCACGAGGTATATGTATCTTGAAGAGTTATATGGATCTTGAAGAGTTGTATCTGTTAAGATGTGGGCATTCTGAAGTGTTGTGTCTTTAGAGGTCTGTGCATGTTGAAAGGTTTTGTCTGTCGAGGTGTGATCATCCTGTAGCGTTGCTCCTGAGGTATGGACACCTCGGAGGGTGTTGTTCTATCGAGGTGTCACCACCATGAAAAGTTGCATCTCAGTTGTTAGAATGTTGCATCTGAGGTATAGTCATGCCGAAGGTTTGTGTTGCGTTGCTCCTGAGGTATGGACACCTCGGAGGGTGTTGTTCTATCGAGGTGTCATCGCCATGAAAAGTTGCATCTCAGTTGTTAGAATGTTGCATCTGAGGTATAGTCATGCCGAAGGTTTGTGTCTGAACTTAGAGTGGACCAAAACCCAGGGTTTTGACTACCCTGGGTTTTGGTCCTCGCCCCTGGGGCACACTGATCGGGGATGGCCCACTGTGTAAAAACCCCCAGGTCACCTGAAGGAACTCCTCTTTCCTTGGTCCTACGGCGCATGTGTGGCCTTTCGTCCAATCAGCGTGCTTGGATCCGCTCCCTCATCTAAGGTGAGCGGATCCGAGCCTCTTTTACCCTCTAACAGGGAGCAGACCCAAGCCGGTCATTCAAAAATTCCTGGCACGGGCACACGCCCTGCTAAAGGAATTGCGGGGATGCAACCGCTGCTCGCATATGCGCCGTTTTTTCCAGGAAAGAAGGTGAGTTTCCGTGCGACCTGGGGGGGGGGGGGGGGGGGGGGTCACACAGCAGGGCATCACGATTCTGGATGTCCCGGGGGGAGGGAGTCTAGCGGACCTGGAATCTTATAGATTCTAGGGCCGTTGGTGTGTGGGTTTTGGTCCACTTTAAATCTAACTCCTTTATCTTCTCCTAACAGACACACGTGTGCTCATATTGATGGTGATGTTCTCTTAGGAAGACCAGCATTCCATATACAAGTCTCCTTTTAAACATGGAGGAGAACTGGAGTCAAACGGCTGAGAAGATCTGGAGCCTGACCCTGGAGATCATCTTCCTGCTGATTGGAGAGGTAGGGCCAAATTAGTCTTATCCTTGTTAAACCGGACCTTCAGCATCATTTAATGAAAAGCCCAAACCCTTAAACTATTCCCCAGCATCTAAAATTAATATATTTTAAGTTTTTTCGTCACTTAACTCAACTCTCTCTTAATGCAACTCTGTTCAGGACTCTAGGATATGGGCGCTGCCATCTTGGCTCAGAAGCATCACATACTGAGGAGAGGGGGGGGGGTGCAGGGGGGTTATACCTGTGCTTTGCAAAGACAGAGCAGAGCTGGGGTCAGGAAAAGGACAGCAATTCCAGAATACAGAGTGACAGAGGACACTTCTGTCTGCAGGCAGCCTAAGACTCCATGCGCCATCTTGGATGTTTAAAGGCTCGGAATATGCATTAGGTGCAGGTACGATGATTTTTAATGTGAGCAATCTGTATGTACAGGGTGTGCGAAACATAAGATATGCTCTTATTCAAGGTGAGGGTCCGGAATAATGTGGGCAAATCTGTATGTACAGGAGGGAAACATACTAGATAGGCACTTATTCAGGGTGAAGGTCCGGATTAATGTAGGCAATATGTATGTACAGGGTGGGGGAAACATACAAAATAGGCTCTTATTCAGGGTGAAGGTCCGGATTAATGTGGGCAATCTGTATGCACAGGGGAGGAAACATACAAGATAGGCTCTTATTCAAGGGGAAGGTCCGGATTAATGTGGGCAATCTGTATGTAGGGGGGGAAACATAGAAGATAGGCTCTTATTCAGGATGAAGGTCCGCTTTAATAAGACCCATACCTGACCAGAGGATTGTGGGAGTATCATACGATATTTATTTATTTTTCTCTCTATACAGAATTTGTCTCGTGAAAAGTCGGGTGATCATGTGACCATCACAGTGTCTCCGCCTCCCTCTCTGGCGCCTGAGAGACGCACCATGAGGAAGATTCTCGAAGTCGCCAACAAGATCACTGAGCTGCTGACTGGAGAGGTGAGCAGTGCCGGGCTTTTGGGGGTACGTGTAATGGCTTGCCAGGTCTATGAAGGGGTCAGGATCTTGCTCTAGGAAGTGTGGGAGTATCTAAAACAATACAATTCAATTTACTGTTGGCCAAGTACATCGTGAGAGGAACAAGGAATTATTGTTGGCCTACAGTTACAGTAACATAGGAAGGGGAACATGGAAACATGGAAACAGATACAGGCACAGATACTCCTCCAAAGTGCAGATGATACAAAGTGCAGATGATACAAAGCGCAGATGATACAAAGCGCAGATGATACAAAGCGCAGATGATACAAAGCGCAGATGATACAAAGCGCAGGTGATACAAAGCGCAGGTGATCCAAAGCGCAGGTGATACAAAGCGCAGATGATACAAAGCGCAGGTGATACAAAGCGCAGGTGATACAAAGCGCAGGTGATACAAAGCGCAGGTGATCCAAAGCGCAGGTGATACAAAGCGCAGATGATACAAAGCGCAGGTGATCCAAAGCGCAGGTGATCCAAAGCGCAGATGATACAAAGCGCAGGTGATACAAAGCGCAGGTGATACAAAGCGCAGGTGATACAAAGCGCAGGTGATCCAAAGCGCAGGTGATCCAAAGCGCAGGTGATCCAAAGCGCAGGTGATCCAAAGCGCAGATGATACAAAGCGCAGATGATACAAAGCGCAGATGATAGAAAGCGCAGATGATACAAAGCGCAGATGATAGAAGGCACAGATGATAGAAAGCGCAGATGATAGAAAGCGGAAATGATAGCGCAGATGATAGAAAGCGCAAATGATACAAAGCGCAGATGATAGAAGGCGCAGATGATAGAAAGCGCAGATGATAGAAAGCGCAGATGATAGAAGGCGCAGATGATAGAAGGCGCAGATGATAGAAGGCGCAGATGATAGAAGGCGCAGATGATAGAAGGCGCAGATGATAGAAGGCGCAGATGATAGAAGGCGCAGATGATAGAAGGCGCAGATGATAGAAAGCGCAGATGATAGAAAGCGGAAATGATAGCGCAGATGATAGAAAGCGGAAATGATAGCACAGATGATAGAAAGCGCAAATGATACAAAGCGCAGATGATAGAAGGCGCAGATAATAGAAGGCGCAGATGATAGAAGGCGCAGATGATAGAAAGCGCAGATGATAGAAAGCGCAGATGATAGAAAGCGCAGATGATAGAAAGCGCAGATGATAGAAAGCGCAGATGATAGAAAGCGCAGTTGATAGAAAGCGCAGATGATAGAAAGCGCAGATGATAGAAAGCGGAAATGATAGCGCAGATGATAGAAAGCGCAGATGATAGAAAGCGGAAATGATAGCGCAGATGATAGAAAGCGCAAATGATACAAAGCGCAGATGATAGAAGGCGCAGATGATAGAAAGCGCAGATGATAGAAAGCGCAGATGATAGAAAGCGCAAATGATAGAAAGCGCAGATGATAGAAAGCGCAAATGATAGAAAGCGCAGATGATAGAAAGCGCAGATGATAGAAAGCGCAAATGTTAGAAAGCGCAAATGATAGAAAGCGCAGATGATAGAAAGCGCAAATGATAGAAAGCGCAAATGATAGAAAGCGCAGATGATAGAAAGCGCAGATGATAGAAAGCGCAGATGATAGAAAGCGCAGATGATAGAAAGCGCAAATGTTAGAAAGCGCAGATGATAGAAAGCGCAGATGATAGAAAGCGCAGATGATAGAAAGCGCAGATGATACAAAGCGCAGATGATAGAAAGCGCAGATGATAGAAAGCGCAGATGATAGAAAGCGCAGATGATAGAAAGCGCAAATGTTAGAAAGCGCAGATGATAGAAAGCGCAGATGATAGAAAGCGCAGATGATAGAAAGCGCAAATGATAGAAAGCGCAAATGATAGAAAGCGCAGATGATAGAAAGCGCAGATGATAGAAAGCGCAGATGATAGAAAGCGCAGATGATAGAAAGCGCAGATGATAGAAAGCGCAGATGATAGAAAGCGCAAATGATAGAAAGCGCAGATGATAGAAAGCGCAGATGATAGAAAGCGCAGATGATAGAAAGCGCAGATGATAGAAAGCGCAAGTAGCGCAGATGATAGAAAGCGCAGATGATAGAAAGCGCAGATGATAGAAAGCGCAGATGATAGAAAGCGCAGATGATAGAAAGCGCAGATGATAGAAAGCGCAGATGATAGAAAGCGCAGATGATAGAAAGCGCAGATGATAGAAAGCGCAGATGATAGAAAGCGCAGATGATAGAAAGCGCAGATGATAGCGCAAATGATAGAAAGCGCAGATGATAGAAAGCGCAGATGATAGAAAGCGCAGATGATAGAAAGCGCAGATGATAGAAAGCGCAGATGATAGAAAGCGCAGATGATAGAAAGCGCAGATGATAGAAAGCGCAAGTAGCGCAGATGATAGAAAGCGCAAATGTTAGAAAGCGCAGATGATAGAAAGCGCAGATGATAGAAAGCGCAGATGATAGAAAGCGCAGATGATAGAAAGCGCAGATGATAGAAAGCGCAGATGATAGAAAGCGCAGATGATAGAAAGCGCAGATGATAGCGCAAATGATAGAAAGCGCAGATGATAGAAAGCGCAGATGATAGAAAGCGCAGATGATAGAAAGCGCAGATGATAGAAAGCGCAGATGATAGAAAGCGCAGATGATAGAAAGCGCAGATGATAGAAAGCGCAAGTAGCGCAGATGATAGAAAGCGCAGATGATAGAAAGCGCAGATGATAGAAAGCGCAGATGATAGAAAGCGCAGATGATAGAAAGCGCAGATGATAGAAAGCGCAGATGATAGAAAGCGCAGATGATAGAAAGCGCAGATGATAGAAAGCGCAGATGATAGAAAGCGCAGATGATAGAAAGCGCAGATGATAGAAAGCGCAGATGATACAAAGCGCAGATGATACAAAGCGCAGATGATACCGGCTTGAGCCTGGGCCTATGATGCCTGGCTATTGTTGAGTACGCGGACAGCCAAAGGAAAGAAACCCTTCCTAGACCTAGACGTCCTGCAGGCTGGGACCGCAAGACGCCGCCCAGATGGTAAGTACTGGATGTGGGCGTGTCCAGGGTGGGAGGGATCCCGAAGTATCTTTTCTGCCCGAGTCTTGGTTCTGCGGTTGTGCAGTTCCTGTAGGGATGGTAAGGGGGCTCCAATTATTCTTTCTGCTGTCCTTATTGTTCTTTGGAGTCTACACTTGTCCCTTTTTGTAGATCCCTCGAACCAGACAAGGATGCCATGATGGAGGATCAGCCCCTCCTACTAGTCACCGGGTATAAAGGTCCTCTTAGACCTTCAGACATTTTTTTTTTTTTTTATCTTACGTAAAAGTGTGAGAACAAATTCTGTTCTAATTCTCCACCAAAAATCACTGGTACCCGAGGTGCGGCATCTTTACAGGTGAGGTACGTCAGTTTTCCAATAAGTCAAGGATATTTTCCTCCCTTCATCCTTCATGGCGACCCACTGAGAGGCTCCACCCCCTGGGAGGGATCAAACTGAAACCGGACCTTCACCATGATTTAATGAAATCCCCAAACCCTTAAAGTGGTCCTTCACTCTGAATAAGAGCCTATCTTTTATGTTCCCCCCCCTGTACATACAGATTGCTCACATTAATCCGGACCTTCACCCTGAATAAGAGCCTATCTTATATGTCCCCCCCGTACATACAGATTGCCCACATTATAAATCACCCTACTTGCATCTACTGCATGTGATGAGCCTTTAAACATCCAGGATGGCGGCTCATGGAGCATCAGGCAGCCTGCAAACAGGAAGTGTCTTCTGACTATGCTGCTCTGCATTCTGGGATTGCTGACCTTTCCCTGACCCCAGCTCTGCTCTGTCTGAGCAAAGCACAGCTATAAGCTATAACCCACCCCCCTGTACTTTATCCCACTCTCCTCTCCTCAGTAAGTGTGATGCTTCTGAGCCAAGATGGCGGCGCCCGTATCCTAAAGTCCTGAACAGAGTTGCAGCCCAGTGGGGGAAAGAATAATATGTGACTAAAAACTTAAAATATATTAATTTTAGATGCTGGGGATGAGTTTTTTAAGGGTTTGGGCTTTTCATTAAATCAGGGTGAAGGTCCGGTTTAAATAACAAATCCCCAGCATCTAAAATTAATATACTTTACGTTTTTAGTCACTTATTTATTCTTTCCCCCACTGGCCTGCAACTCTGTTCAGGACTCTAGGATACGGGCGCCGCCATATTGACTCAGAAGTATCTCACACACACACTGAGGAGAGGAGAGCGGGATAAAGTGCAGGGGGCGGGTTATAGCTGTGTTTTGCATAGACAGAGCAGAGCTGGGGTCAGGAAAAGGTCAGCAGTCCCAGAATGCAGAGCAGCACAGTCAGAAGACACTTCCTGTTTGCAGGCTGTCTGGTGCTCCATGAGCCGCCATCTTGGATGTTTAAAGGCTCATAACATGCAGTAGATGCAGGTAGGATGATTTATAATGTGAGCAATCTGTATGTACAGGGTGTGGGAAACATATAAGATAGGCTCTTATTCAGGGTGAGGGTCTGGATTAATGTGAGCAATCTGTATGTACAGGGTGTGGGAAACATATAAGATAGGCTCTTATTCAGGGTGAGGGTCTGGATTAATGTGAGCAATCTGTATGTACAGGGTGTGGGAAACATATAAGATAGGCTCTTATTCAGGGTGAGGGTCTGGATTAATGTGAGCAATCTGTATGTACAGGGTGTGGGAAACATATAAGATAGGCTCTTATTCAGGGTGAGGGTCTGGATTAATGTGAGCAATCTGTATGTACAGGGTGTGGGAAACATATAAGATAGGCTCTTATTCAGGGTGAGGGTCTGGATTAATGTGAGCAATCTGTATGTACAGGGTGTGGGAAACATATAAGATAGGCTCTTATTCAGGGTGAGGGTCTGGATTAATGTGAGCAATCTGTATGTACAGGGTGTGGGAAACATATAAGATAGGCTCTTATTCAGGGTGAGGGTCTGGATTAATGTGGGCAATCTGTATGTACAGGGTGTGGGAAACATATAAGATAGGCTCTTATTCAGGGTGAGGGTCCGGATTAATGTGGGCAATCTGTATGTACAGGGTGTGGGAAACATATAAGATAGGCTCTTATTCAGGGTGAAGGTCCGGATTAATATGGGCAATCTGTATGTACAGGGTGTGGGAAACATATAAGATAGGCTCTTATTCAGGGTGAGGGTCTGGATTAATGTGGGCAATCTGTATGTACAGGGTGTGGGAAACATATAAGATAGGCTCTTATTCAGGGTGAGGGTCCGGATTAATGTGGGCAATCTGTATGTACAGGGTGTGGGAAACATATAAGATAGGCTCTTATTCAGGGTGAAGGTCCGGATTAATATGGGCAATCTGTATGTACAGGGTGTGGGAAACATATACGATAGGCTCTTATTCAGGGTGAAGGTCCGGATTAATGTGGGCAATCTGTATGTACAGGGGGGAAACGTATAAGATAGGCTCTTATTCGGGGTGAAGGTCCGGATTAATGTGAGCAATCTGTATGTACAGGGTGTGGGAAACATATAAGATAGGCTCTTATTCAGGGTGAAGGTCCGGATTAATATGGGCAATCTGTATTTACAGGGGGGAAACATATAAGATAGGCTCTTATTCAGGATGAAGGTCCGGATTAATGTGAGCAATCTGTATGTACAGGGGGGAGACATACAAGATAGGCTCTTATTTGGGGTGAAGGTCCGGATTAACGTGAGCAATCTGTATGTACAGGGGGGAGACATACAAGATAGGCTCTTATTCAGGGTGAAGGTCCGCTTGAACAGAGGTTAAAAACCCCGCCCCTTCCTGTCCACTTTAGTTATTTGTGCCCCTGGGAGGATAAATGCCAGCCCTTACTCTCCACCTTAGTTCTTTGCGTTTCCTCCCTAGGAACCACTGGACAGTAGGCTGCAACCATTATTTTTGTTTTAGCTTGTTGTTTTCCGCTCCCCGGAGAAGCCCACTGAGCCGGAAACCCTTAGTTTTTGGGTATAGGTCACCCTAGGCCACGAGGGCAGACCCCCCCATAGCCTGACGGCGCACTAGTTGTGTGCTGTCCCTCTTTTAAAGCGGACCAAAACCCACTGAACTTGTGAAATACATTTGGCCAAAGCCCCCGTCGATTCTCCCTTCTTAGGGTGTAGAACCAGAAAGCTGAAGGATTCCTAAAAAAGCCATTACCAATAAGTCTACCGGAGGGTTCTTTGCTGTGAGAAGGCAGGCAATCAGTCATTACATCGGTGTGACAATGACATCATCGCCACACACAACAATAGCAATGAATGGAGGAGGCGGGGCTTTACAGCTAAAACAGACGCCATTATCTGGGATTAGAATGAAGCAGGGGCGGTGAAAATTGGCAAAATAGAAAGTTAACCCTCTGCACAAATACTTTATTGACCGCCAAGTAAGTACAGGATACATACAAGGAATGCTTTTTGGAAGGGAGGTTCCCCTTTAGAGCTATAAACGTTTAATATAAAAATTAAACATTTTACATATTATACATTTTAACATATGTACACATGATGTTGTTGGTAACTAGTGACATGGTAGAGACAGGAAGTTTGTGGCAGGTTAATCAGTGGTGGTTATTTAGCGCCTTAACGGCTAGTGGATAAAAGCTATTTTTATACCTAGAGGTTCTGGTGCAGAGAGCCAGGTGTCTCTCTCTTGTTGGGTCCTCAGTTATTCTTTTTGCCTTTGAGCGGATTCTTTGCATAAATTGATGGTAAGGGGCATCCTATGATCCGCTCGGCAGTCCTGGTAATACTCTGGTAAGGGGCATCCCATGATCCGCTCAGCAGTCCTAGTAATTCTCCGGTAAGGGGCATCCTATGATCCGCTCGGCAGTCCTAGTAATGCTCCGGTAAGGGGCATCCCATGATCCGCTCAGCAGTCCTAGTAATCCTCCGGTAAGGGGCATCCCATGATCCGCTCAGCAGTCCTAGTAATCCTCCGGTAAGGGGCATCCTATGATCCGCTCGGCAGTCCTGGTAATCCTCCGGTAAGGGGCATCCTATGATCCGCTCGGCAGTCCTGGTGTTCCTCCGGTAAGGGGCATCCCATGATCCGCTCGGCAGTCCTGGTAATTCTCCGGTAAGGGGCATCCTATGATCCGTTCGGCTGTCCTGGTAAACCTCCGGTAAGGGGCATCCCATGATCCGCTCGGCAGTCCTAGTAATGCTCCGGTAAGGGGCATCCTATGATCCGCTCGGCAGTCCTGGTGTTCCTCCGGTAAGGGGCATCCCATGATCCGCTTGGCAGTCCTGGTAATCCTCCGGTAAGGGGCATCCTATGATCTGCTCAGCAGTCCTGGTAATCCTCCGGTAAGGGGCATCCTATGATCTGCTCAGCAGTCCTGGTAATCCTCCGGTAAGGGGCATCCCATGATCCGCTCGGCAGTCCTAGTAATGCTCCGGTAAGGGGCATCCCATGATCCGCTCGGCAGTCCTGGTAATCCTCCGGTAAGGGGCATCCCATGATCCGCTCGGCAGTCCTGGTAATCCTCCGGTAAGGGGCATCCCATGATCCGCTCGGCAGTCCTGGTAATCCTCCGGTAAGGGGCATCCCATGATCCGCTTGGCAGTCCTGGTAATCCTCCGGTAAGGGGCATCCCATGATCCGCTTGGCAGTCCTGGTAATCCTCCGGTAAGGGGCATCCCATGATCCGCTCGGCAGTCCTGGTAATCCTCCGGTAAGGGGCATCCCATGATCCGCTCGGCAGTCCTGGTAATCCTCCGGTAAGGGGCATCCTATGATCTGCTCGGCAGTCCTGGTAATCCTCCGGTAAGGGGCATCCCATGATCCGCTCAGTAGTCCTAGTAATCCTCCGGTAAGGGGCATCCCATGATCTGCTCGGCAGTCCTGGTGTTCCTCCGGTAAGGGGCATCCCATGATCTGCTCGGCAGTCCTGGTGTTCCTCCGGTAAGGGGCATCCCATGATCTGCTCGGCAGTCCTGGTAATCCTCCGGTAAGGGGCATCCCATGATCCGCTCGGCAGTCCTGGTAATCCTCCGGTAAGGGGCATCCCATGATCCGCTTGGCAGTCCTGGTAATCCTCCAGTAAGGGGCATCCCATGATCCGCTCGGCAGTCCTGGTAATCCTCCGGTAAGGGGCATCCCATGATCCGCTCGGCAGTCCTGGTAATCCTCCGGTAAGGGGCATCCTATGATCTGCTCGGCAGTCCTGGTAATCCTCCGGTAAGGGGCATCCCATGATCCGCTCAGTAGTCCTAGTAATCCTCCGGTAAGGGGCATCCCATGATCTGCTCGGCAGTCCTGGTGTTCCTCCGGTAAGGGGCATCCCATGATCTGCTCGGCAGTCCTGGTGTTCCTCCGGTAAGGGGTATCCTATGATCCGCTCGGCAGTCCTAGTAATCCTCCAGTAAGGGGCATCCCATGATCCGCTCGGCAGTCCTAGTAATCCTCCGGTAAGGGGCATCCCATGATCCGCTCGGCAGTCCTAGTAATCCTCCGGTAAGGGGCATCCTATGATCCGCTCGGCAGTCCTAGTAATCCTCCGGTAAGGGGCATCCTATGATCCGCTTGGCAGTCCTGGTAATCCTCCGGTAAGGGGCATCCCATGATCCGCTCGGCAGTCCTGGTAATCCTCCGGTAAGGGGCATCCCATGATCCGCTCGGCAGTCCTAGTAATCCTCCGGTAAGGGGCATCCCATGATCCGCTCGGCAGTCCTGGTAATCCTCCGGTAAGGGGCATCCCATGATCCGCTCGGCAGTCCTGGTAATCCTCCGGTAAGGGGCATCCTATGATCCGCTCGGCAGTCCTGGTAATCCTCCGGTAAGGGGCATCCTATGATCCGCTCGGCAGTCCTGGTGTTCCTCCGGTAAGGGGCATCCTATGATCTGCTCGGCGGTCCTGGTAATCCTCTGGTAAGGGGCATCCTATGATCCGCTCGGCAGTCCTAGTAATCCTCCGGTAAGGGGCATCCTATGATCCGCTCGGCAGTCCTGGTGTTCCTCCGGTAAGGGGCATCCTATGATCCGCTCGGCAGTCCTGGTAATCCTCCGGTAAGGGGCATCCTATGATCCGCTCGGCAGTCCTAGTAATTCTCCGGTAAGGGGCATCCTATGATCCGCTCGGCAGTCCTGGTAATCCTCCGGTAAGGGGCATCCCATGATCCGCTCGGCAGTCCTGGTAATTCTCCGGTAAGGGGCATCCCATGATCCGCTCGGCAGTCCTAGTAATGCTCCGGTAAGGGGCATCCTATGATCCGCTCGGCAGTCCTAGTAATGCTCCGGTAAGGGGCATCCTATGATCCGCTCGGCAGTCCTAGTAATGCTCCGGTAAGGGGCATCCTATGATCCGCTCGGCAGTCCTAGTAATGCTCCGGTAAGGGGCATCCTATGATCCGCTCGGCAGTCCTAGTAATGCTCCGGTAAGGGGCATCCTATGATCCGCTCAGCAGTCCTGGTAATCCTCCGGTAAGGGGCATCCCATGATCCGCTCGGCAGTCCTAGTAATGCTCCGGTAAGGGGCATCCTATGATCCGCTCGGCAGTCCTAGTAATGCTCCGGTAAGGGGCATCCTATGATCCGCTCAGCAGTCCTGGTAATCCTCCGGTAAGGGGCATCCCATGATCCGCTCAGCAGTCCTAGTAATGCTCCGGTAAGGGGCATCCCATGATCCGCTCAGCAGTCCTAGTAATGCTCCGGTAAGGGGCATCCCATGATCCGCTCGGCAGTCCTAGTAATGCTCCGGTAAGGGGCATCCTATGATCCGCTCGGCAGTCCTAGTAATGCTCCGGTAAGGGGCATCCTATGATCCGCTCGGCAGTCCTGGTAATGCTCCGGTAAGGGGCATCCTATGATCCGCTCGGCAGTCCTGGTAATGCTCCGGTAAGGGGCATCCTATGATCCGCTCGGCAGTCCTGGTAATCCTCCGGTAAGGGGCATCCCATGATCCGCTCGGCAGTCCTGGTAATCCTCCGGTAAGGGGCATCCCATAATCCGCTTGGCAGTCCTGGTAATCCTCCGGTAAGGGGCATCCTATGATCTGCTCAGCAGTCCTGGTAATCCTCCGGTAAGGGGCATCCTATGATCTGCTCAGCAGTCCTGGTAATCCTCCGGTAAGGGGCATCCCATGATCCGCTCGGCAGTCCTGGTAATCCTCCGGTAAGGGGCATCCCATGATCCGCTCGGCAGTCCTGGTGTTCCTCCGGTAAGGGGCATCCCATGATCCGCTTGGCAGTCCTGGTAATCCTCCGGTAAGGGGCATCCCATGATCCGCTCGGCAGTCCTAGTAATCCTCCGGTAAGGGGCATCCCATGATCTGCTCGGCAGTCCTGGTGTTCCTCCGGTAAGGGGCATCCCATGATCTGCTCGGCAGTCCTGGTGTTCCTCCGGTAAGGGGCATCCCATGATCTGCTCAGCAGTCCTGGTAATCCTCCGGTAAGGGGCATCCCATGATCTGCTCGGCAGTCCTGGTGTTCCTCCGGTAAGGGGCATCCCATGATCTGCTCGGCAGTCCTGGTGTTCCTCCGGTAAGGGGCATCCCATGATCCGCTCGGCAGTCCTGGTAATCCTCCGGTAAGGGCCATCCTATGATCCGCTCGGCAGTCCTAGTAATCCTCCGGTAAGGGGCATCCCATGATCCGCTCAGCAGTCCTAGTAATCCTCCGGTAAGGGGCATCCTATGATCCGCTCGGCAGTCCTGGTAATCCTCCGGTAAGGGGCATCCCATGATCCGCTCGGCAGTCCTGGTAATCCTCCGGTAAGGGGCATCCCATGATCCGCTTGGCAGTCCTGGTAATCCTCCGGTAAGGGGCATCCTATGATCCGCTCGGCAGTCCTGGTAATCCTCCGGTAAGGGGCATCCTATGATCCGCTCGGCAGTCCTGGTAATCCTCCGGTAAGGGGCATCCCATGATCCGCTCGGCAGTCCTAGTAATCCTCCGGTAAGGGGCATCCCATGATCCGCTTGGCAGTCCTGGTAATCCTCCGGTAAGGGGCATCCTATGATCCGCTCGGCAGTCCTGGTGATCCTCCGGTAAGGGGCATCCTATGATCCGCTCGGCAGTCCTGGTAATCCTCCGGTAAGGGGCATCCCATGATCCGCTCGGCAGTCCTAGTAATCCTCCGGTAAGGGGCATCCTATGATCCGCTCGGCAGTCCTGGTAATACTCTGGTAAGGGGCATCCTATGATCCGCTCGGCAGTCCTGGTAATCCTCCGGTAAGGGGCATCCTATGATCTGCTCGGCAGTCCTGGTAATGCTCCGGTAAGGGGCATCCTATGATCCGCTCGGCAGTCCTGGTAATCCTCCGGTAAGGGGCATCCCATGATCCGCTCGGCAGTCCTGGTAATCCTCCGGTAAGGGGCATCCCATGATCCGCTCGGCAGTCCTGGTAATTCTCCGGTAAGGGGCATCCCATGATCCGCTTGGCAGTCCTGGTAATCCTCCGGTAAGGGGCATCCTATGATCCGCTCAGCAGTCCTGGTAATCCTCCGGTAAGGGGCATCCCATGATCCGCTCGGCAGTCCTGGTAATCCTCCGGTAAGGGGCATCCCATGATCCGCTCGGCAGTCCTGGTAATCCTCCGGTAAGGGGCATCCCATGATCCGCTCAGCAGTCCTGGTAATCCTCCGGTAAGGGGCATCCCATGATCCGCTCGGCAGTCCTGGTAATTCTCCGGTAAGGGGCATCCCATGATCCGCTCGGCAGTCCTAGTAATGCTCCGGTAAGGGGCATCCCATGATCTGCTCGGCAGTCCTAGTAATCCTCCGGTAAGGGGCATCCCATGATCCGCTCGGCAGTCCTGGTAATGCTCCGGTAAGGGGCATCCTATGATCCGCTCGGCAGTCCTGGTAATCCTCCAGTAAGGGGCATCCCATGATCCGCTCGGCAGTCCTGGTAATGCTCCGGTAAGGGGCATCCTATGATCCGCTCGGCAGTCCTAGTAATGCTCCGGTAAGGGGCATCCCATGATCCGCTCGGCAGTCCTGGTAATGCTCCGGTAAGGGGCATCCTATGATCCGCTCGGCAGTCCTAGTAATGCTCCGGTAAGGGGCATCCTATGATCCGCTCGGCAGTCCTAGTAATGCTCCGGTAAGGGGCATCCTATGATCCGCTCGGCAGTCCTAGTAATGCTCCGGTAAGGGGCATCCCATGATCTGCTCGGCAGTCCTAGTAATGCTCCGGTAAGGGGCATCCTATGATCCGCTCGACAGTCCTGGTAATGCTCCGGTAAGGGGCATCCTATGATCCGCTCGGCAGTCCTAGTAATCCTCCGGTAAGGGGCATCCTATGATCCGCTCGGCAGTCCTGGTGTTCCTCCGGTAAGGGGCATCCCATGATCCGCTCGGCAGTCCTGGTAATCCTCCGGTAAGGGGCATCCTATGATCTGCTCGGCGGTCCTGGTAATCCTCTGGTAAGGGGCATCCTATGATCTGCTCGGCGGTCCTGGTAATCCTCCGGTAAGTGCATCCTATGATCCGCTCGGCAGTCCTAGTAATCCTCCGGTAAGGGGCATCCTATGATCCGCTCGGCAGTCCTGGTAATCCTCCGGTAAGGGGCATCCCATGATCCGCTCGGCAGTCCTGGTAATTCTCCGGTAAGGGGCATCCCATGATCCGCTCGGCAGTCCTAGTAATGCTCCGGTAAGGGGCATCCTATGATCCGCTCGGCAGTCCTAGTAATCCTCCGGTAAGGGGCATCCCATGATCCGCTCGGCAGTCCTGGTAATCCTCCGGTAAGGGGCATCCCATGATCCGCTCGGCAGTCCTAGTAATCCTCCGGTAAGGGGCATCCTATGATCCGCTCGGCAGTCCTAGTAATCCTCCGGTAAGGGGCATCCTATGATCCGCTCAGCAGTCCTGGTAATCCTCCGGTAAGGGGCATCCCATGATCCGCTCAGTAGTCCTGGTAATCCTCCGGTAAGGGGCATCCCATGATCCGCTCGGCAGTCCTAGTAATGCTCCGGTAAGGGGCATCCTATGATCCGCTCGGCAGTCCTAGTAATGCTCCGGTAAGGGGCATCCTATGATCCGCTCGGCAGTCCTAGTAATGCTCCGGTAAGGGGCATCCTATGATCCGCTCGGCAGTCCTGGTGTTCCTCCGGTAAGGGGCATCCTATGATCTGCTCGGCGGTCCTGGTAATCCTCCGGTAAGGGGCATCCTATGATCCGCTCGGCGGTCCTGGTAATCCTCCGGTAAGGGGCATCCTATGATCCGCTCGGCAGTCCTAGTAATGCTCCGGTAAGGGGCATCCTATGATCCGCTCGGCAGTCCTGGTGTTCCTCCGGTAAGGGGCATCCTATGATCTGCTCGGCGGTCCTGGTAATCCTCCGGTAAGGGGCATCCTATGATCCGCTCGGCAGTCCTAGTAATCCTCCGGTAAGGGGCATCCTATGATCCGCTCGGCAGTCTTGGTAATCCTCCGGTAAGGGGCATCCCATGATCCGCTCGGCAGTCTTGGTAATCCTCCGGTAAGGGGCATCCCATGATCCGCTCGGCAGTCCTGGTAATCCTCCGGTAAGGGGCATCCCATGATCCGCTCGGCAGTCCTGGTAATCCTCCGGTAAGGGGCATCCCATGATCCGCTCGGCAGTCCTGGTAATCCTCCGGTAAGGGGCATCCCATGATCCGCTCGGCAGTCCTGGTAATCCTCCGGTAAGGGGCATCCCATGATCCGCTCGGCAGTCCTGGTGTTCCTCCGGTAAGGGGCATCCTATGATCTGCTCGGCGGTCCTGGTAATCCTCTGGTAAGGGGCATCCTATGATCTGCTCGGCGGTCCTGGTAATCCTCCGGTAAGGGGCATCCTATGATCCGCTCGGCAGTCCTAGTAATCCTCCGGTAAGGGGCATCCTATGATCCGCTCGGCAGTCCTAGTAATCCTCCGGTAAGGGGCATCCTATGATCCGCTCGGCAGTCCTAGTAATTCTCCGGTAAGGGGCATCCCATGATCCGCTCGGCAGTCCTGGTAATTCTCCGGTAAGGGGCATCCTATGATCCGCTCGGCAGTCCTAGTAATTCTCCGGTAAGGGGCATCCTATGATCCACTCGGCAGTCCTAGTAATTCTCCGGTAAGGGGCATCCTATGATCCACTCGGCAGTCCTAGTAATTCTCCGGTAAGGGGCATCCTATGATCCGCTTGGCAGTCCTAGTAATGCTCCGGTAAGGGGCATCCTATGATCCGCTCGGCAGTCCTAGTAATTCTCCGGTAAGGGTCATCCCATGATCCGCTCGGCAGTCCTGGTAATTCTCCGGTAAGGGGCATCCCATGATCCGCTCGGCAGTCCTGGTAATCCTCCGGTAAGGGGCATCCTATGATCCGCTCGGCAGTCCTAGTAATCCTCCGGTAAGGGGCATCCCATGATCCGCTCGGCAGTCCTGGTAATCCTCCGGTAAGGGGCATCCTATGATCCACTCGGCAGTCCTAGTAATTCTCCGGTAAGGGTCATCCCATGATCCGCTCGGCAGTCCTGGTAATTCTCCGGTAAGGGGCATCCCATGATCCGCTCGGCAGTCCTGGTAATCCTCCGGTAAGGGGCATCCCATGATCCGCTCGGCAGTCCTAGTAATGCTCCGGTAAGGGGCATCCCATGATCCGCTCGGCAGTCCTGGTAATGCTCCGGTAAGGGGCATCCTATGATCCGCTCGGCAGTCCTAGTAATGCTCCGGTAAGGGGCATCCCATGATCCGCTCGGCAGTCCTAGTAATGCTCCGGTAAGGGGCATCCCATGATCCGCTCGGCAGTC
The DNA here is from genome assembly GCA_027917425.1 of Gastrophryne carolinensis. Classification (NCBI taxonomy): domain Eukaryota; kingdom Metazoa; phylum Chordata; class Amphibia; order Anura; family Microhylidae; genus Gastrophryne; species Gastrophryne carolinensis. Next base: position 22,395,928 of record CM051237.1, read on the forward strand.
CTAGTAATGCTCCGGTAAGGGGCATCCCATGATCCGCTCGGCAGTCCTAGTAATGCTCCGGTAAGGGGCATCCCATGATCCGCTCGGCAGTCCTAGTAATGCTCCGGTAAGGGGCATCCTATGATCCGCTCAGCAGTCCTGGTAATCCTCCGGTAAGGGGCATCCCATGATCCGCTCGGCAGTCCTGGTAATCCTCCGGTAAGGAGCATCCTATGATCCGCTCGGCAGTCCTGGTAATCCTCCGGTAAGGGGCATCCTATGATCCGCTCAGCAGTCCTGGTAATCCTCCGGTAAGGGGCATCCTATGATCCGCTCGGCAGTCCTGGTAATCCTCCGGTAAGGGGCATCCTATGATCCGCTCAGCAGTCCTGGTAATCCTCCGGTAAGGGGCATCCTATGATCCGCTTGGCAGTCCTGGTAATCCTCCGGTAAGGGGCATCCTATGATCCGCTCGGCAGTCCTGGTAATCCTCCGGTAAGGGGCATCCTATGATCCGCTCAGCAGTCCTGGTAATCCTCCGGTAAGGGGCATCCTATGATCCGCTCGGCAGTCCTGGTAATCCTCCGGTAAGGGGCATCCTATGATCCGCTCAGCAGTCCTGGTAATCCTCCGGTAAGGGGCATCCTATGATCCGCTTGGCAGTCCTGGTAATCCTCCGGTAAGGGGCATCCTATGATCCGCTCGGCAGTCCTAGTAATGCTCCGGTAAGGGGCATCCTATGATCCGCTCGGCAGTCCTAGTAATGCTCCGGTAAGGGGCATCCTATGATCCGCTCGGCAGTCCTAGTAATGCTCCGGTAAGGGGCATCCTATGATCCGCTCGACAGTCCTGGTAATCCTCCGGTAAGGGGCATCCCATGATTCGCTCGGCAGTCCTAGTAATGCTCCGGTAAGGGGCATCCCATGATCCGCTCGGCAGTCCTAGTAATCCTCCGGTAAGGGGCATCCCATGATCCGCTCGGCAGTCCTGGTAATCCTCCGGTAAGGGGCATCCCATGATCCGCTCGGCAGTCCTAGTAATCCTCCGGTAAGGGGCATCCCATGATCCGCTCGGCAGTCCTAGTAATGCTCCGGTAAGGGGCATCCCATGATCCGCTCGGCAGTCCTAGTAATGCTCCGGTAAGGGGCATCCTATGATCCGCTCGGCAGTCCTGGTAATCCTCCGGTAAGGGGCATCCTATGATCCGCTCGGCAGTCCTGGTAATCCTCCGGTAAGGGGCATCCCATGATCCGCTCGGCAGTCCTGGTAATCCTCCGGTAAGGGGCATCCTATGATCCGCTCGACAGTCCTGGTAATGCTCCGGTAAGGGGCATCCTATGATCCGCTCGGCAGTCCTGGTAATCCTCCGGTAAGGGGCATCCTATGATCCGCTCGGCAGTCCTGGTAATCCTCCGGTAAGGGGCATCCTATGATCCGCTCGGCAGTCCTGGTAATCCTCCGGTAAGGGGCATCCTATGATCCGCTCGGCAGTCCTGGTAATCCTCCGGTAAGGGGCATCCCATGATCCGCTCGGCAGTCCTGGTAATCCTCCGGTAAGGGGCATCCCATGATCCGCTCGGCAGTCCTGGTAATCCTCCGGTAAGGGGCATCCTATGATCCGCTCGGCAGTCCTGGTAATCCTCCGGTAAGGGGCATCCCATGATCCGCTCGGCAGTCCTGGTAATCCTCCGGTAAGGGGCATCCTATGATCCGCTCGGCAGTCCTGGTAATCCTCCGGTAAGGGGCATCCAATGATCCGCTCGGCAGTCCTAGTAATCCTCCGGTAAGGGGCATCCTATGATCCGCTCGGCAGTCCTGGTAATCCTCCGGTAAGGGGCATCCTATGATCCGCTCGGCAGTCCTGGTAATCCTCCGGTAAGGGGCATCCCATGATCCGCTCGGCAGTCCTAGTAATCCTCCGGTAAGGGGCATCCCATGATCCGCTCGGCAGTCCTGGTAATCCTCCGGTAAGGGGCATCCTATGATCCGCTCGGCAGTCCTGGTAATCCTCCGGTAAGGGGCATCCTATGATCCGCTCGGCAGTCCTGGTAATCCTCCGGTAAGGGGCATCCCATGATCCGCTCGGCAGTCCTAGTAATGCTCCGGTAAGGGACATCCTATGATCCGCTCGGCGGTCCTGGTAATCCTCCGGTAAGGGGCATTCTATGATCCGCTCGGCAGTCCTAGTAATCCTCCGGTAAGGGGCATCCTATGATCCGCTCGGCGGTCCTGGTAATCCTCCGGTAAGGGGCATCCAATGATCCGCTCGGCAGTCCTAGTAATTCTCCGGTAAGGGGCATCCCATGATCCGCTCGGCAGTCCTGGTAATCCTCCGGTAAGGGGCATCCTATGATCCGCTCGGCAGTCCTGGTAATCCTCCGGTAAGGGGCATCCTATGATCCGCTTGGCAGTCCTGGTAATCCTCCGGTAAGGGGCATCCTATGATCCGCTCGGCAGTCCTGGTAATCCTCCGGTAAGGGGCATCCTATGATCCGCTCGGCAGTCCTGGTAATCCTCCGGTAAGGGGCATCCCATGATCCGCTTGGCAGTCCTGGTAATCCTCCGGTAAGGGGCATCCCATGATCCGCTTGGCAGTCCTGGTAATCCTCCGGTAAGGGGCATCCTATGATCCGCTTGGCAGTCCTGGTAATCCTCCGGTAAGGGGCATCCCATGATCCGCTTGGCAGTCCTGGTAATCCTCCGGTAAGGGGCATCCTATGATCCGCTTGGCAGTCCTGGTGATCCTCCGGTAAGGGGCATCCAATGATCCGCTCGGCAGTCCTAGTAATCCTCCGGTAAGGGGCATCCCATGATCCGCTTGGCAGTCCTGGTAATCCTCCGGTAAGGGGCATCCCATGATCCGCTCGGCAGTCCTGGTAATCCTCCGGTAAGGGGCATCCCATGATCCGCTCGGCAGTCCTGGTAATCCTCCGGTAAGGGGCATCCCATGATCCGCTTGGCAGTCCTGGTAATCCTCCGGTAAGGGGCATCCCATGATCCGCTCGGCAGTCCTGGTAATCCTCCGGTAAGGGGCATCCCATGATCCGCTTGGCAGTCCTGGTAATCCTCCGGTAAGGGGCATCCTATGATCCGCTTGGCAGTCCTGGTGATCCTCCGGTAAGGGGCATCCAATGATCCGCTCGGCAGTCTTGGTAATCCTCCGGTAAGGGGCATCCCATGATCCGCTCGGCAGTCCTGGTGATCCTCCGGTAAGGGGCATCCCATGATCCGCTGGGCAGTCCTGGTGATCCTCCGGTAAGGGGCATCCTATGATCCGCTCGGCAGTCCTGGTGATCCTCCGGTAAGGGGCATCCTATGATCCGCTCGGCAGTCCTGGTAATCCTCCGGTAAGGGGCATCCCATGATCCGCTCGGCAGTCCTGGTAATCCTCCGGTAAGGGGCATCCTATGATCCGCTTGGCAGTCCTGGTAATCCTCCGGTAAGGGGCATCCCATGATCCGCTTGGCAGTCCTGGTAATCCTCCGGTAAGGGGCATCCTATGATCCGCTCGGCAGTCCTGGTGATCCTCCGGTAAGGGGCATCCTATGATCCGCTCGGCAGTCCTGGTAATCCTCCGGTAAGGGGCATCCTATGATCCGCTTGGCAGTCCTGGTAATCCTCCGGTAAGGGGCATCCTATGATCCGCTTGGCAGTCCTGGTAATCCTCCGGTAAGGGGCATCCTATGATCCGCTTGGCAGTCCTGGTAATCCTCCGGTAAGGGGCATCCCATGATCTGCTCGGCAGTCCTAGTAATCCTCCGGTAAGGGGCATCCCATGATCCGCTCGGCAGTCCTGGTAATCCTCCGGTAAGGGGCATCCTATGATCCGCTCGGCAGTCCTGGTAATCCTCCGGTAAGGGGCATCCCATGATCCGCTCGGCAGTCCTGGTAATCCTCCGGTAAGGGGCATCCTATGATCCGCTCGGCAGTCCTGGTAATCCTCCGGTAAGGGGCATCCCATGATCCGCTCGGCAGTCCTAGTAATCCTCCGGTAAGGGGCATCCTATGATCCGCTCGGCAGTCCTGGTAATCCTCCGGTAAGGGGCATCCCATGATCCGCTCGGCAGTCCTGGTAATCCTCCGGTAAGGGGCATCCCATGATCCGCTCGGCAGTCCTGGTAATCCTCCGGTAAGGGGCATCCCATGATCCGCTCGGCAGTCCTGGTAATCCTCCGGTAAGGGGCATCCCATGATCCGCTCGGCAGTCCTGGTAATCCTCCGGTAAGGGGCATCCCATGATCCGCTCGGCAGTCCTGGTAATCCTCCGGTAAGGGGCATCCCATGATCCGCTCGGCAGTCCTGGTAATCCTCCGGTAAGGGGCATCCTATGATCCGCTCGGCAGTCCTGGTAATCCTCTGGTAAGGGGCATCCCATGATCCGCTCGGCAGTCCTGGTAATCCTCCGGTAAGGGGCATCCTATGATCCGCTCGGCAGTCCTAGTAATCCTCCGGTAAGGGGCATCCCATGATCCGCTCGGCAGTCCTAGTAATCCTCCGGTAAGGGGCATCCCATGATCCGCTCGGCAGTCCTGGTAATCCTCCGGTAAGGGGCATCCAATGATCCGCTCGGCAGTCCTAGTAATCCTCCGGTAAGGGGCATCCCATGATCCGCTCGGCAGTCCTAGTAATGCTCCGGTAAGGGGCATCCCATGATCCGCTCGGCAGTCCTAGTAATCCTCCGTTAAGGGGCATCCCATGATCCGCTCGGCAGTCCTGGTAATCCTCCGGTAAGGGGCATCCCATGATCCGCTCGGCAGTCCTGGTAATCCTCCGGTAAGGGGCATCCCATGATCCGCTCGGCAGTCCTGGTAATCCTCCGGTAAGGGGCATCCCATGATCCGCTCAGCAGTCCTAGTAATCCTCTTCAGCCTGTTCTTGTCCTTGGCTGTGATCCCGCAATACCAGACCAGGGAGGAGGAGGTCAGAAGTGAGCCTATGGCACCATTGTAAAAGGTCTTTAGGATCCTTTTAGACATACTGTATCTTGCTAGTTGTCTCAAGAAGTATAGTCTCTGTTGGGCCTTCTTCAAGATGATGGTAGCTTGCCTGCTCCACTTCAAGTCTTGCGTGATCACAGTGGCGATAAATTTTGTGCTGGTAGCGATATTGACCTCTCCATTACCGATGGAAATGGGACGATGCGTTAGGTGGGAACGTCTGAAGTCAACTACGAGTTCAACCGATTTCTCACACTTATACCATTGGAAAACCTACATGGACTGTTAGTTAACAGAGACTGCAATGAATGTAAAAGCGAGGTGGCCACGTCAAGGCCGTCCAATTTATACCCCGTCCCTAACATTATGGGCAGGCTGATTCATTACTAGCGCCAGGTAGCGACAGATGAGCGTCTGTAGCGAGGCAGTGAGAGCAGCCGCTAGTAGTCGCTGGGCTCGGCCATGGTTCGCTGTTTCAGAGCGTCTCAGTCGCCGGCCGGCATTGATGAATATATTGTGTGAGGGGCTCTAACACCAGTACAGCGCTATATGGGAGTGAACGGTAGCGCCAGCTCAGTGCGACCGACTCACACCATAATCGTCCAAAAAATAGCCTCACACAGCGATGGCGCTCAATTGGATCGTTGTAGCCCTGAGTGCCAGAAGCTGTGTGATTAAAGGCTGTTTATGAACACATATCCACTAGTAACAAAGTGAAAACACATGGAATGACATTGTTATTACATTGTGACATTAACACTTTAATACCAGACATGTAAGGACAATTCTGACAAAATATTATAAATCAAAAAAGTTTTCAAAAATGGCTTTAAATAGAGGTCACACAATTATTTGATAATTAAAAAAAAATTTAAATAAAATCCTGTTTATAGAGAATAAAAGGAACGTCCATTGAAATGTATGGGAGAACGACAGGTAATACCAGGTGCTCTGGAAGCCACAGCGCCAGCGGTATACGGTGAGCCATCTGTGATGATGAATCGGTCGCTACGTGTCTCTGTTAGAGTCGCTCAACAGATTCGCTTTGATAAATGTGGTATTGTGTACAGCGCCTGGCGTTCACTGTTCGCTACCTGTCGTTTCCTGTCGCTGCCAGTCATTACCTGGCACTATGGCTTGATGAATAAAGCCCTAAGTCTAAAAGAGTTTGTGCAGACATTGCTACTTCTTTACTTGTGTGTGCACAAGCAATGCAATACATGAATCAGCCTGTCTAGAGACATTGCAATAACTTAACTTGCCTGCACACACACAATGAAAAATGCTTTACTTGCCTGCACAGTGTTACAGTTCAAAAAGGGTTTTTTTTTAGGTAGAGGCCAATTGGACTCCCTGTTACATTGGGAGAAGCTACAATCCAGCAGATCTGGCCACTGACCTGCAAATGCAACAGCAAAAAGGAAGGTAGGATGTGCTCATCCAGTCAATATATGCTAGAGGTGCTAGAGGCAAAAAAAACCTCCACTAGACTTACCGGTAACGGCTTTTTTAGGAATCCTTCAGCTTGACCGCTTATTGCTCTCTACGTGGTCAAGCTGAAGGATGACTTGGGAAAAGAAATGTAACCCTCTGCACACTCATACTATCGGAAAACCTAGCTAACACTTGTTAAGAACATGGACTGTTAGTTAACACAGATTGCAATGAATGTAAAAGCGAGGTGGCCACGTCAAGGCCGTCCAATTTATACCCCGTCCCTAACATTACTAAGTCTAAAAGAGTTTGTGCAGACATTGCTACTTCTTTACTTGTGTGTGCACAAGCAATGCAATACATGAATCAGCCTGTATAAAGACATTGCAATAACTTAACTTGCTTGCACACACACAATGAAAAATGCTTTACTTGCCTGCACAGTGTTACAGTTCAAAAAAGGGGTTTTATGTAGAGGCCAATTGGACTCCCTGTTGCATTGGGAGAGCTACAATCCAGCAGATCTGACCACAGACCTGCAAATGCAACAGCAAAAAGGAAGGTAGGATGTGCTCATCCAGTCAATATATAGCAGTCAAGAGGTGCTAGAGGGGTGTGACCACACACTATAGGCAAAAAAAGAAAGTTAACCCTCTGCACACTCATGCTATTGGAAAACCTAGCTAACGCTTGTTAAGAACATGGACTGTTAGTTAACATAGATTGCAATGAATGTAAAAGCGTGTTGGCCACGTCAAGGCCGTCCAATTTGTACCACGTCCCTAACATTACTAAGTTTAAAAGAGTTTGTGCAGACATTGCTACTTATTTACTTGTTTGTGCACAAGCAATGCAATACATGAATCAGCCTGTCTAAAGACATTGCAATACCTTAACTTTCTTGCACACACACAATGAAAAATGCTTTACTTGCCTGCACGGTGATACAGTTCAAAAAAGGGGTTTAGGTAGAGGCCAACTGGACTCCTTGTTGCATTGGGAGAGCTACAATCCAGCAGATCTGACCACTGACCTGCAAATGCAACAGCCAAAAGGAAGGTAGGATGTGCTCATCCAGTCAATATATAGCAGTCAAGAGGTGCTAGAGGGGTGTGACCGCACACTAAGCAACAAAGAAAGTTAACCCTCTGCACACTCATACTATTGGAAAACCTAGCTAACACTTGTTAAGAACATGAACTGTTAGTTAACACAGATTGCAATGAATGTAAAAGCGAGGTAGCCACGACAAGGCCGTCCAATTTATACCCCGTCCCTAACATTGCTAAGTCTAAAAGTTTGTGCAGACATTGCTACTTCTTTACTAGTGCATGCACAAGCAATGCAATACATTAATCAGCCTGTGAAAATTGAAAATTGGCAAAAGGCACTGTTCATGGGGGGGGGGGAGCAATTCAGGGGATGCTAGTTAAAAATGTGGGTTTTGGTCCGCCTTAAATTGAGCCAATTCGGCAGAAGAGAAGTAGTGCCCAGGGATGCCCAGTAGTACTCTGTCCCCGGTCTTCGTCCTCGATTCTTCAATATTCTAAGCATACAGCACGTCCTGCTCCAGATATAGTAATTACACATGTGGGTAATCCTCCGCCTCCGGCGCCGTGCACTGCAGACATGTAGAAAACAAGCTCCTCCCGGCCCTACATATACCGAGGGACCTCCCACAAATCCCCAGATTTCTCTGCAGTGCTGGAACTGCGAAGACATGAAGTATCACGCTCTCGCATGCGAGCGGGGCTTTACAGCCCGAGGCCCTGCGGGACTATTTCCACCCGTCCTCATTGTGAATTAATGCCTCCCAGCCTGGGCTGCGTTGGTCAGGTGAAGGTAGGCAGCACCTTGTGTGCTTACGGAGCTTGGCTCCACCGCAATCCCCCACCATAGGGTAGGTGGTTGGTGAGCCTTCAGTTGGATGCCCCTCCCGCATCAGTGCCCCACGCCCCGTGTAGCGGTGAACCCCGAGTATTGGGTCACCTTCCTCCCTAGTTCCCCCCGTTAGTGGGTGGAAAAAGAGGGGGGGGGGGTTGTGTGTACGATGGCCTAACCTTGCCCTTAATACTAGTAGGCTTATAGCCCTTAACGGTTACTGGGTGTCAGAGCCGCACTTCACTCTTATGTTTAAGTTAGCCGCAGCGCCTTTATTGTATTTTACTTGGCGCGTACGGCGGCTCTGTTTGTGGACGCTACGGCGTTTATTTCTGTATTCTCTGTCAGTTTTTTTCTCTGAGGTGAATCCCTCGGTCTGCTGTCATTTGCATAGCCACTTTCTGATTGGTTACGTGCTTCGAGCTTCGCGCTCTCTGGAGGGGGGGCGTGGTTTGGTTTGGCGCGTTCCGCGTCGTCTACAGCTCTGGCCCGCCCTTCGAGGTTCGCTTGGCGCCATTTCTTTCTCACGTGCGCGTGGTGAAGACTGTCCTCCCCTCGCTGTTCTGTAAGTGCCCTCATGGCCTTTGCTCCTTCGCGCTTGGCTCTGACATCCCTGTTCCCCTTGTGTCTTTCAGACCGCGGACTTCGGTGGCTTCTCCCGGCCCGGTGCAGCGCCTGGTCCAGACCATTTTAAAAAATCACTCCCACTTCCCAGCGGGTCATTGGGGCATCCAGGGTTGCTTTATAGCGTCAATCCCTACTGGCATTTTGCAATAATAATCACCATATGGAGGCATCTCAGGATATTGTGAACGGGGTTCCTTTGGGACAAGCCCGTCTGTGTGTAGCTTGTGGGGTCTTACCTAGCAGCGGTGACAATGCACGGGTCTGCGTCCCTTGTGCTCAGCAGGCGCTAGCCGGTATTCCCACCTCTTCCGAGGCTGGGCCCGCACCTCGCCTTGCTTCCCCTACTCCCCCAAGCCTGAGCCTAACCCCCAATACTAGTGGGGATTCTCATATTGATTTGGCCACTAGACTGGCTAGTGTGGGAAACTTAATTGCTGGCTCCTTGGCGCGCAAGGCTACTGCCAAGAGGCGTCATTTGAATCCTGAATCTACTATACTTCCTATAGAATCTGATGATTTATTGCTTTCCTATGCACATTCCCCCCTCAGAGGAAGGGGAACTGTTCTCTGACTCAGGGTCATATGACGACGAGTCCAGGGGACAGGAAGAGTCTGGTTCTGATCATTGGTCCTCGGACGACATTGATAGACTGCTGACCCAGATCTTTGATGTGTTATCCCTCTCTCCCCCTGCCGCGGCTCCCCGGAAAAGGGGTGATCTGTTTCACACTGCTAGGGTGCGGTTGGAGTTTCCCGAACAGACTCATTTTAATAGCCTTGTGCTGAAAGAATGGGAACATCCCAGCAAACTCCATGGGGTTTCTAAAGCTGTGGATAAGAAATATCCCTTTCCTGCCGACCTGGTTAAGTGTTGGACATCGCCACCCGAGGTCGATGCCCCAATTCTAAGTCTGTCCAACACCTCTATTATGCACTCCCCCGACACTACTACGCTGCGGGATTTGGAGGATCGGCGAGTTGACCAACTGGCATGTCATTAAGCTGAGCGCTAGATCTTCTGCTCTGGTGGTAGCCATACGCCGAGCGGTCTGGTTGCGCCAGTGGGCTGCTGATAACGTCGCCAAGAAGGCCCTTACGGGGCTTCCATTTAAGGGGCTGCGCCTGTTTGGAGAAAGGTTAGATATCTTTGCCAAGGGTGGCAACTTACCCCAGCGCAAGCGTCAGATTCGGCCCTTTCGTGGCCCAAGCTCCCACTCGACCCCCTACCGTGGGGCTAAGCAAGGTAGAGGAGTGTCCTTCGCTGGGTCTCGCGCAGATTCCTGGAACAAGAACAGAGGACGCCGTCCCAGTTCCTCCTGGGGGCCCAAGCCCAAAGCCCCTCCCAAGACTCCCCAGGCATGAAGGGGTGCCCTCGCCCGTCAGGGTGGGGGGACGTCTACAGCACTTCGAGCATGTCTGGAGACGCTACGTCTCAGACCGGTGGATTCAGGAGGTAGTGTCCTCCGGTTACAAGATAGTTTGCTGTACAGCCCCCTACCAGGTTCGTCGGGTCCCGGATCCCACAGCACCCTGCCTCAGCTCGGGTCTTGATGCTGGCTGTGCAGGACCTTCTGGATCTAGGGGTCATTATGCCCTTAAGAGACAGGGGCATGGGGTTTTATTCCAACCTTTTCACGGTACCCAAGAAGGACGGGTCAGTCAGACCCATTCTGGATTTAAAAATCCTAAACAAATTTGTCAGAAACAAACCTTTTCGTATGGAAACTCTGCGCTCGGCCATTGCCTCGCTGCGCCCAGGGGACTTCATGACATCTGTGGACATCAAGGACGCTTACCTGCACGTCCCGGTGTTTCCAGGACACCAAAGGTTTCTCAGATTTGCGCTGCTGGATCAGCATTACCAATTCGTAGCCTTGCCATTCGGCCTCACGTTGGCTCCCAGGGTATTCACCAAGGTGCTGGCAGGGGTGATGTGACTGTTAAGATTAAAGGGCATACGCGTGTTGCCCTACCTGGACGATATACTCATCACCTCTCGGTCTCTGCGGCAGGCAGAGCTGGACACTCGGTTGGTAGTGTCCACCCTGGAGTCATTCGGCTGGGTGATCAATCGCCCAAAGTCCTCTCTGTCCCCCTCCTCAGTGACCCCGTTCCTGGGGATGATTCTGGATACAGTTCAGTCAAGGATATTCCTTCCTCCACAGAAGGTGGAAGCTCTGACAGCACAGGCGAGGTCCCTGCTTTCGAGCCCTCATCCCTCCATCCGGCAGGGAATGCAGTTGGTGGGCTCGATGGTGGCAAGCTTCAAGGCGGTGCCCTTTGCACAATTCCATTTGAGAACTCTGCAGCTTCACCTTCTGCCAGTCTGGAACAAGGACCCAGCGTCCTTGGACGAGATCTGGGTGCTCCCCCCCTCGGTCAGGCAATCCCTTGCGTGGTGGCTGGACCACAGGAACTTGACAAGGGGCAGATCCTTCCTGGCTCCCTCCTGGGAGACGGTCACAACGGATGCGCTATCTGTCGGGCTGGGGGGGATTCTGGAAGTCCTTGCGCTTCCAGGGGAGGTGGGGCCCTCAGGAGGCCCATCTACCCATCAATGTCTTGGAACTCAGGGTGGAACAATTGACCCAGCACCTGAAGGGTCTGGCGGTTCAGGTACGCTCAGACAACAGAACGGTTGACTACATCAATCATCAGGGAGGGACCCGGAGCAAGGGGGCTCTCCAGGAAGTGTCTCTGATTCTAACATGGGCGGAGGCCAATGTCCAATGCATCTCGGCTGTCTACATTCCGGGTGCGGAGAACCTGCTGGCAGATGCTCTGAGCAGGGGATCGTCTCATCAGGGGGAATGGTCCCTCTGCAACAGGGTTTTTCAGGCCCTGTGTCACCGTTTGGGTGTGCCAGACGTGGATCTGTTTGCGTCCTGTCACAATCACAAGCTCCCGAGCTTTGTATCCCTGTCTCAGGATCCTCTGGCTCTAGCCACGGATGCCCTGTCAATGTCTTGGAGGGAGTTTCGGCTCCTGTATGTGTTTCCACCAATTCCCCTTCTGGGCAGAGTTCTGCGCAAGATTGCTCTGGAAGGGGTACCCGCGATTCTGGTGGCCCCAAGGTGGCCAAGAAGAGTGTGGTTCACAGACGTGGTTCAAATGGCAGTAGATCAGTACGAGCTGCCAAGGTTGCCAGACCTTCTAACTCAGGGGTCTCTACGCCATCCCAATTTACTAACTCTGGCTTTGACGGCTTGGCTATTGAAACCTCCATTCTGATGGAAAAGGGTTTGTCTGCATCTGTAGTGGCTACTATGGTGCAAGCCAGGAAAAAGACTTCTTCTGCTATCTACTATAGAGTTTGGCGTTCTTACATTGACTGGTGTGAATCCAGGTCTCTTCCCTGCCGGGAATTCTTAGTCTCCAGGGTGCTGGAGTTTTTACAACATGGTCTAGACTTAGGTCTTAAGCTTAGTACTCTGAAGGGCCAGGTTTCGGCCCTGTCTATCTTCTTTCAGAAGACCTTTGCCCAGCACCCTCTTATCAAGACCTTCTTTCAGGGGGTCACTCATGTGCGGGCTCCTCGGAAACCTATGGTTCCTGTTTGGGATTTAAACTTGGTGTTATCGGCCCTGCAGGTTGCTCCTTTTGAGCCTATTCAGGAGGCTGCTCTCGCTGTTCTCACGCTCAAGGTTGTCTTCCTGGTAGCTATCACTTCTGTTAGACGTGTATCTGAGTTGGCTGCTCTATCTATTCAGCCTCCCTGCTATGAGAGACACCAGGATAAGGTGGTGTTTCGCTTCAAGCCAGACTTTCTGCCTAAGGTTGTGTCTGCATTTCATTTGAATCAAGATATTGTAGTTCCTTCCTTGTGCCCAAATCCTGGTAACCCTAAGGAGAGGGTTTTGCATTCCTTGGATGTGGTTAGGTGTGTCAAGTATTACCTGGTTATCACTAAGGCTTTCAGGAAGACGGATGCTCTCTTCGTTGTGCCTCACGGGCCTAGGAAGGGTTTGGCTCCCGCCAAGTCTACTATCAGTAAATGGATTCGTCAGGCTGTGGTTCAAGCCTATTCTACTAAGGGGAAGACTCCCCCCTTTCGTCTTACTGCTCATTCTACTCGAGCTGTTGGGGCTTCTTGGGCTTTTCAGCACCAGGCCTCTGTGGAACAAGTTTGCAAGGCCGCTACTTGGTCTTCCGTTCATACCTTTACAAAGTTTTACAAGCTTGATGTTAGGGCCTCAGCTGATGCTGTGTTTGGCCGCAAGGTTTTGCAGGCGGCAGTAGTTTGAACTGCTTGCTGTTGCCTTTTCTGTTGGGGATCCCACCCTATTTACGGACACTGCTATTGGATGTCCCACATGTAATTACTACATCTGGAGCAGGACGTGCTGTATGCTTAGAACAATACAATTCTGTGAAATACTCACCTGTAGAATTGGTATTATATGCATACAGCACGTCCTGCTCCACCCCACCCTGGTTTCACGTTGTTCTGGATCCCCTGTTTGGTGATTGTTATCAGTGCTGTTATTGCCAGTTTTGGGTGGTTAGTTTCTCCTGGCTTCTCATTCTCACTGCTTTTCAATGCTGGGGATTTGTGGGAGGTCCTTCGGTATATGTAGGGCCGGGAGGAGCTTGTTTTCTACATGTCTGCAGTGCACGGCGACGGAGGCGGAGGATTACCCACATGTAATTACTACATCTGGAGCAGGACGTGCTGTATGCATATAATACCAATTCTACAGGTGAGTATTTCACAGAATTGTATTTTTTGGGGGTTCTCCTAGGGGGAAAAAGGGGGCAGAGACTGACCCGGAGGCGCTCTGATGTCACTTCCGGGTGCTGTCTCTGCACATGGGCGACCCAGAAGTGTAGGAATACTTCCTCCACATTCAGTAGCGAGGCTGCAGACGTTATACGGAGGCCTGAGCAGCGGTTGCAGCTGCAATCCAGTAGCCCATACCAACTACAGGTCTCCATTTCTAGCCTAGCAGCGATTGATGATCCTGGGCAGAAAAATAAAAGTGCAGGCAGTATATCTTCTGATCCTTACACCTCGTGCAAAATTCCTCAGGAGAAGCTCTTAATGGTTAAACCTTGATATATATTTTGCATCCTATGCTGTTCGGGGGTCTGTACCTGTGGGAACAGGATCACTCTATGGGCCATGCAAAAACAAATCACCACATTGTTCTGTCCAGAGTTAATTTAATTCTTCCTCTTGTATTGATGATGGGAGATTCGTAGCACTGCACAAAGTCTTCTCCAGCACATCCCAAAGATTGTCACTGGGGTTCAGGTCGGACTGTCTACATAGAGTCAAGTCACATGTATTACAACCTCGGCAGCGCCTAGCTCATAAAGGACAACCCCAGAGAGCAAGAGGGGTTTGCACCGCGGCTTATTAATTAATCAGTTTGTGCTGTATAATTTGTTTCTATAGCTGATAAAGGACGTCACATCGAGAGATTACTTGGTGGGTATATAGAGTCATGTCTGATCATGACTTGTGCATATGCCAAAAATGTGTTACATCACGTTAAAGTGCCCAACAGTCACAAAAAGTAAGTTTAGTAATTTGCTCCCCTAAAGCCCTCCTCTGGCACAAACTATCTGAGAGGGTTTAAACAGGACCAACGCCTTTTTTTTTTTTTACGGGTGTAATGAGCCAATGCTGTGAAAGGAATCCTGCGCACGTGGGCCATGGTCGCGTCTTCGGCACCGACCACCAATGTTCTCACCTTTACTACGAACCAGCGCTGGGAACGAAGTCCCATGATTGACCAGTCATGGGAGCAGGACGTTCTGTCCTGCCCCCGTGACTGGCCATTCGCAGGACTTCGTTCCGGGCGCCGGTTCGTAGTAAAGGTGAGAACATTGGGCTTTCTAGGGGGGTTATGAGCGAGGGGGCTCCAGCATTCTGGGTGCCCCCTGAGCTAGTTTAAATTAGCTGTCTGCAGGACCAACACACGTTAAAGAAAAAAAGGTGTGTCGGTCCGGTTTTACGCCATGCAGATGTTCTGGAATAACAGGCCGATTCTTTGTTGCTTAACTGCATGGCGGCCATCTTTTTGAACACATTAGCATGAGGGGAGAGGTGTGCCAGCAGCAGCCCACATCAAACAGAGATAAATGTCTCAGACACACGGGCAGCTTGTGTATTATGTTATATAAACACACACACTGAATAACCAGCTGCTAGAGAGATTGTGTGTGAAGGGAAACCTGCAACAATGTTTCTTTATCACTGTTTTCTGTGGATCTACCGCACTCCCGTTCAGTCAGTGTATCTTCTATAATGTTACAATTCTGTCAGCTATGCAGAGCCATCACAGCTGATGGCTTTCTACTAGAAATAAAGTATGATTGCCCTGATATGTAAGTCAATTTTAACTGTGGGACTGGGCTTTTATATAAGCTGTGCTAAGATGTGTATGTGGCAAGATGGCCGTTGCCATGCAGTTATGCAGCATTGAACCTGCCTGCTATTCCATAACATCTGCATGGAGCTAAGACCTCTCAAATAGTTTGTCACCTATTACCAGAGTGGGGCACCAAGTAGAATTGGCGTGAGATGAACGGTGACTAATAAGGTGTGCCGACGCGCTACTACGGAGGAGCTCATCACCAAAATGAACCATGGACCGCCACATGTGTGTTGTGTGTGTGAGTGTGTGAAGGGAAACCTGCAACAATGTTTCTTTATCACTTTTCTCTGTGGACTCTGGATCTACCACACTCCCGTTCAGTCAGTGTATCTTCTAAAATGTTACCATTCTGTCAGCTGTGCAGAGCCATCACAGCTGATGGCTTTCTACTAGAAATAAAGGAGGATTGTAAGTGAACTTTACCTGTGGGACTGGGCTTTTATATAAGCTGTGGTAAGATGTGTGTGTGGAAAGATGGCCGCTGCCATGCAGTTATGCAGCATTGAACCACCACGTGCCATTGGTGTGAGATGAACGGCGACTAATAAGGTGTGCCGACGCGCTACCACGGAGGAGCTCATCACCAAAATTAACCATGGACCACCAGGCGTGTGTGTCTCAAACAATTCAGTGAACCCAACTGTGCATGGGGCGACAAAGTAGACGTATGGTCACTGCAGCTCCGCATTGAACGCTTCAGCTTCCGTGGCAGGGTCGTAGTTTGACCTCTGCTGGCAAAGGGTTGCCCTCTCTGATGAGTCAGATGCTTCATGAAACAGATGGACCTTGGTGTGTCAGGCGAGAAACATCAGAGAACAAACATCCTACACGTGGCATTTGTCACACTTTGTATATTGTGAACCAACTTTTCTTCATAAAACGTCCTATGCCTGAAAGTACTCATAAGCCAGCTGTGATCTCAAGGTTAAATTATTATTAATGATAATGTTATGATGTCATACCTAGGGTGGCGTAATGATAGAGCTTCATCGTTCAATTAAAGAAGAAAAAAAAGAGGAGGCTGAGCAGCTTTCTGTTATGTTTACGATGGAAGCTACAGAAGAACCTCAAGATCACTATGAGGAAATCAAGATGGAGCCACTCGGCTACCAAAATATACCTCTGAGACCTCCCTGCCTTCTTTATTCCCAGGATTCTACACAGGAAGTCACACCGCACCATTATCAGGTATATACACCAGAGATCTCTCCGCTTTTATTCCCAGGATTCCACACAGGAAGTCGCACTGCACCATTATCAGGTATATACACCAGAGATCTCCCGCCCTCTTTATTCCCAGGAAGTCACACCGCACCATTATCAGGTATATACACCAGAGATCTCCCCGCCCTCTTTATTCCCAGGATTCCACACAGGAAGTCACACCGCACCATTATCAGGTATATACATCAGAGATCTCCCCGCCCTCTTTATTCCCAGGAAGTCACACCGCACCATTATCAGGTATATACACCAGAGATCTCCCCGCCCTCTTTATTCCCAGGAAGTCACACCGCACCATTATCAGGTATATACACCAGAGATCTCCCCGCCCTCTTTATTCCCAGGATTCCACACAGGAAGTCACACCGCACCATTATCGGGTATATACACCAGAGATCTCCCCGCCCTCTTTATTCCCAGGATTCCACACAGGAAGTCACACCACACCATTATCAGGTATATACACCAGAGATCTCCTTGCCCTCTTTATTCCCAGAATTCCACACAGGAAGTCACTCCGCACCATTATCAGGTATATACACCAGAGATCTCCCCGCCCTCTTTATTCCCAGGATTCCACACAGGAAGTCACACCGCACCATTATCAGGTATATACACCAGAGATCTCCCCGCCCTCTTTATTCCCAGGATTCCACACAGGAAGTCACACCGCACCATTATCGGGTATATACACCAGAGATCTCCCCGCCCTCTTTATTCCCAGGATTCCACACAGGAAGTAACACCGCACCATTATCAGGTATATACACCAGAGATCTCCCCGCCCTCTTTATTCCCAGGATTCCACACAGGAAGTAACACCGCACCATTATCAGGTATATACACCAGAGATCTCCCCGCCCTCTTTATTCCCAGGATTCCACACAGGAAGTCACACCGCACCATTATCAGTTATATACACCAGAGATCTCCCCGCCCTCTTTATTCCCAGGATTCCACACAGGAAGTCACACCGCACCATTATCAGTTATATACACCAGAGATCTCCCCGCCCTCTTTATTCCCAGGATTCCACACAGGAAGTCACACCGCACCATTATCAGGTATATACACCAGAGATCTCCCCGCCCTCTTTATTCCCAGGATTCCACACAGGAAGTCACACCGCACCATTATCAGTTATATACACCAGAGATCTCCCCGCCCTCTTTATTCCCAGGATTCCACACAGGAAGTCACACCGCACCATTATCAGGTATATACAACAGAGATCTGCCCCCCTTTTCGCAGAATTCTACATAGTTGTAGTTGTTGTTAAAAATGTGGATACTGAAGAAGGGACATGTATTCCCACTTTCCCTTTTTAATCAGACAGAGATCCAGGAGGTGGAGCTTGTCACCGAGGATTTGGGTGTTGTAGGGGCCAGTGGAGTTCTCCATAAAGACATTCGTGGAAGGAAATTTTCTAGTTGCCATTTGTCTGCAGAGAAATCTCTTCCGGGTGATGTTGAAGCCGCAGCAGAACTGAGGAGTGAGATGAGTGATGAGTGTAAGGGGGACGAAAGCTCGCCAGTGATTGGTGCAGGTAGGTGAGAAATATTTATTCTGTATATGAAATATATGATGGGTGGGAGTGGTCTGTTTGCAGTACAGTCGTGGATATGAGGTAATTTTGGGTTGATGGGAAGTCTGCCCACCTGCTTTCTTACCGGTGGGAAATAGAACCACCAATCGGTCTCCCATAGACCCAAAATGCGAACCCGTGAGCTGTCCATCTGGTTGCGTCCCACAGTTAGCTGTGGCCTATGTTCAGCTATTGTAAGGAGATCCTTTATTCTACATGGGAGCACTATACACACTGCTATGCTCACCCACCATTGGAAACCCGGAATTGTGTCTCGCATGTTTTGCATACTGTGGCTTGTGGTAGAGCGATTAGCAACAGTGCTGTAAGGTAGAAGATGATCCTCGTGCCCTTAAACTGGACCTTCACCATGATTTAATGAAAAGCCCAAACCCTTAAAAAGCTATTCCCCAGCGTCTAAAATTAATATATTTTACGTTTTTAATCACTAACTTATTCTTCTTTCCCCCACCGGGCTGCAACTCTGTTCAGGAGTCTAGGATATGGGCGCCACCATCTTGACTCAGATGCATCACACATACTGAGGAGAGAAGAACAGGCTAAAGTACAGGGGGTGGGGTTATAGCTGTGCTTTGCACAGACAGAGCAAAGTTGGGTCAGGAAAAGGACAGCAATCCCAGAATGCAGAGCGACACGGTCAGAAGACACCTCCTGTTTGCAGGCTGCCTGATTTGCCATGAGCCGCCATCTTGGATGTTTAAAGGCTCATAACATGCAGCTAGAAATATTTTTTTATGTGAGCAATCTGTATGTACAGGGTGGGGGAAACATATAAGACAGGGGTACTCCACTACATTCCGTGGAGGTCCACTTACCAGGGTCTGCCTTGGGATGACGGTCCGAGCTGCACACCAACAGTAAACCCTGGTCCACTAGCAATAAGCCCAATTTGGGCGGGGGTTAGGGTGCAGGTCAGGGGCTGGGAAGGGTAGGTGAGGGTGCAGGTCAGGGGCTGGGAAGGGAAGGGTAGGTGAGGGTGCGGGTCATTGGCTGGGAAGGGTAGGTGAGGGTGCGGGTCATTGGCTGGGAAGGGTAGGTGAGGGTGCAGGTCATTGGCTGGGAAGGGTAGGTGAGGGTGCAGGTCATTGGCTGGGAAGGGTAGGTGAGGGTGCAGGTCATTGGCTGGGAAGGGTAGGTGAGGGTGCGGGTCGGTGGCTAAAAAGGGAAGGGTAGGTGAGGGTGCAGGTCAGTGGCTGGGAAGGGAAGGGTAGGTGAGGGTGCAGGTCAGTGGCTAGGAAGGGAAGGGTAGGTGGGGGTGCGGGTTGGTGGCTAAAAAGGGAAGGGTAGGTGAGGGTGCGGGTCGGTGGCTAAAAAGGGAAGGGTAGGTGGGGGTGCAGGTCAGTGGCTGGGAAGGGAAGGGTAGGTGAGGGTGCAGATGAGTGGCTGGGAAGGGAAGGGGGGGTGAGGGTGCAGGTCAGTGACTAGGAAGGGAAGGGTAGGTGAGGGTGCAGGTCAGTGACTAGCAAGGGAAGGGTAGGTGGGGGTGCAGGTCAGTGGCTGGGAAGGGAAGGTAGGTGAGGGTGCAGGTCAGTGGCTGGGAAGGAGGGGGTAGGTGAGGGTGCAGGTCAGTGACTAGGAAGGGAAGGGTAGGTGGGGGTGCAGGTCAGTGGCTGGGAAGGGAAGGGTAGGTGGGGGTGCAGGTCAGTGGCTGGGAAGGAAAGGGGGGGTGAAGGGAAGGGAAGGGGGGGGAAGGGAAGGGGGGGTGCAGGTCAGTAGCAGGCTGACCTCAGCCGGGGTTGCCGCTGTGGCCTGCACATCTGCCGTGGGATCACTTAGGGAACACACAGTCTCAAAGACAGGCCTAGGTCCCGATTAGGGATGCCCCCGGGATGGGGAAATTCCTGGGAGGCCGACTTTTCTATTTGGAGCAAAAGTTTCAAAAGACTCTTGGTCTTAGTTATGCCTCCTTACTTTGGCCCGGAGGGAAATGAGTAGGCAGATGAGACTTTAGATCAACTTTAAAGGTGAAGCACTTGGGGGGGATAGGAGGGGGCTTTAGCATTAAATAAATGACCCTATCAGAATCGAATCACTGTATTTGTAACTTGCAGCTTAGTGCGATCCTGTCGTCCAGCACTGCTCCTCCCTGACGCTGCCTGATGATAATGATGAATCACAGCACACTGGCCGCTTTCGTGCTCCATCGCCTGTCTGTAGCCTGTGTGCAGCATGACAGGCTTTGCTCCCGCGCCTCCCGGCCCCACTCTGCTCTGATCTGTTCTCTCCTCTCCAGCCATCCTCCCCCGCCGCCATTGCCAGTGCACAATGGTCTTGCCGACAGTGAGCGGCTGGTCGAAGTAGCAGGGAGCCAGGTGACAGGAACTAAAAAGATATCCATGTGTTCCTGTGGGGGGCAATAAAAGACAGTGCACAACTAAGTGAGTACTCTGTGAAGCGGCTCCAGAGACACAACCGCATCCGCCAGTTGATATAAGATATGCTCTTATTCAGGGTGAAGGTCCGCTTTAATACCCCCGGTCAGTGGTCTAAATATGTTCTCTATGAACATGTAAAAATTAAATTAAAAATTAACCCTTCGAAAATAAACTAATCAGGACTATGAAAATATCTGATCCACAGACCCCAGTGCAGCAACAATTTCCATCTTCAGCCAAATCCAACCTTGCTTTAATAATATCTTCCTAACCCCTTTGTAGCATCTATTCGGCACATAGTGAAGAAACGTTGAATGTCTGTGCTCCTTATATTTGGCTGTTAATGTTGTTTAAGGGATATTGCTTTTAATGGGACTGTAAACGCAAATAAAAAACAGGCACCTACCTTCTCTTCCCCGCTGCAGCTCCCAGCCGGTCCGCCTCTCAGAAAACCGCCTGGTTTCTGAGAAGGAACAGGGGTGTCACAAGCATGCGCCCCAGAATTACTGGGACCACAACTAATACTCACGATAGATGTGGTGCCTGCCGCTCCGTGTCAGGCACAGTACCTGTGCACAGCCCCCCCATTTGTTGCAGTAGAGGAGGCATTCCAGGCACATCCATTCTATTGCAATAAATGGATGAAGCATAGAGAGTCACTATGACGTCACGTCAGGGGCGATGGCATCACTCAAGGATGCCAGGATCTCAGTTCTCATTAACTGGGAGGTTTCAGAGGGGGAGACCTGCTGCGGGGCAGAGAAGGTAAGTGCCTGTTTTTTTGTGGAGTGGATTTACAGTCCCTTCAAGAAAATAACAGATGTCAGCTTATTAAAGTAAACCAAAGTTAATGATTAACCTTCTCTCTTCCCCTCCATTTCTTTTAATCTTTAAGATGGAAGATATAGTCAGAATGATGCAGTGGAACCTCCAGATAGTCAAGGAGCAAATGATGAATTCAAGACTGAGTTGATCGGAGACCAGAGTATCTCAAACTCTCATCCGACACTATACCAGGCAGATCTGTCATCTATCCACTCCACCTTATCCCTAACTCGTAGACCTCAGAAGAAGCATTCATGTTCTCACTGCGGAAAATGCTTTACACAAATATCCTCATTCATCCAACATGAAAGAATTCATACAGGGGAGAAGCCATATTCTTGTTCTGAATGTGGGAAATGTTTTTATAAGAAATCCTCTCTCGTCAGTCATGAAAGAGTTCATACAGGAGAGAAGCCATATTCTTGTTCGAAATGTGGGAAATGTTTTTCTCAGAAATCCACCCTTATCAGTCATGCAAGAGTCCATTTTGGGGAGAAGCCATTTTCTTGTACTGAATGTAAGAAATGTTTTTCACAGAAATCACACCTTATTAGGCATAAAAAAGTTCATACGGGGGAGAAACCGTATTCGTGCTCTGAATGTGGGAAATGTTTTTCTCAGAAATCGGATCTTATCAGACACGAAAAAGTTCATACAGGGGAAAAGCAACATTTATGTATGTTATGTGGAAAATGTTTACCACAAAAAGCAAACTTTATGCACAGAGAAGCTCATACTGAATCGTGTTCTTGTTTTGAAAGTGGAAAATATTTTTCAACCTCTATTACACATGAAAAAGTTTTTCTAGGGGAAAAGCAATATTTTTGCCCTGATTGCGGGAAATGCTTTATTCATAAATCAGCCCTTATGAGTCATGCAAGAGTTCATACAGGAGAAAAACCCTATTCTTGCCCCAAATGTAAGCAATGTTTTTCTTTGAAATCAAACCTCATCAGACATAAACGAGTTCACACGGGGGAAAAACTGTTTTCATGTTCCGAATGTGGGAAGCGTTTTCCACGAAAGGCGAACCTCATTACGCATGAAAGAATTCACACAGGGGCAAAGCCATATTCATGTAGGGAATGTGGAAAATGTTTTTCTCAGAAATCGGCCCTCAACAGTCATACAAGACTTCATACGGGAGAGAAGCCATATTCTTGTTCTGAATGTGGCAAATGTTTTGCAAGAAAATCGCACCTTATCAGTCACCAAAGAGTTCACACAGGAGAGAAGCCATATTCTTGTTCTGAATGTCAGAAATATTTTTCTTTGAAATCTCATCTCATCAGACACGAAAGAACTCACACTGGTGAAAAGCCGTATTCTTGTTCAGAATGTGGGAAAGGCTTTTCCCAGAAATCAATACTTCTCAGGCATCAACAAGTTCATACAGGGTAGTGTTTATATTGATTAATATAAATGAGGGAAATTGTCTATTATAGAATCATTTTCTCACAAGCGTAATATTTAAACATCAGAGAAAACAAACAAAGGAGGGGTGGCAGCCGCTCAGACCATTCTATAACTAACCTGGGAGGTGCATGTTAGCAGGGCAATTAGGATAAAAAAGTCTTAAAGGAGCCACAGCACTCAACCTTGTTAGCTTGCAGACCAGCCTACAATCTGTCTCTAAACTTGGTTAAAAACAGAGGACTCGGTCACACACATCTGCAGAAATATGCTTAAGCTGCACCACCAGCGCCAAGGTGCCTCTGTGGGGTACAGTCCTAACTAATCTCTGAGAGCCCCATTTGGGACATACAATGCAATAGATAAATTGGGAGGTTGCCCTAAACCTCAAGTGCAAGCCATGGGGTGGAAGGGTCAAAGACCTTGCAGTACAGACTAGACCCCACACACCATGTGCTTGCACAAATGCAAAAGAAACAAAGGAGAAAACACATTGTATTTATGTTCAGAATTATTTAAATAATCCGCCCTATGAAACTATAGGACGATACCCATAAACAGAGCAGACACACATGACCTGTCTAACCTTACATAGATATGCATAATGTTATTCATATTGTATACCCTGTGCTATCAGACATGTGTGTTCTGTATGTAGGTCATGGAATCTACATTCTACATTCTTCTAGACCAGGGGTACTCAACCACTTCTTATAAAGGTCTGTTTACAGTCATCCGGTGAGAGGTGAAGGTCTGGGCGGGGGGCAGTTGCACTGGTGGTGGATGGTTAGAGTGTCCTATTGGGCTCTGGGGAAAAAAACTGGATATTTTTTTGGGCCCCACATAACCTACAACTCTGGCGTTCAGCACACTGCTTTAACCCCCCTTGCATTCTGTGCAGGCTGTGTACAGGGGTGGACTAGACCCAAAATGTTGCTGGCAATAAGGTCTGGTAACAAGGATAGATAAATAGGGCTTAGGGGAGAGGAATGAATGGGAGGGAGCTGTAAGGAAGAGGGGTGGATAGGAAGGTCAGGGAGGAATGGAGAGAGAGCTGGGAGAAGGGATTGATGGGCAGAACTAGAAGGACAGGAATTAATGGGCAGAGCTGGAGGGGGTAAATGGCCAGAGCAGAAAGAAAGAGTAATGGATTGGCAAAACTGGGAGGGTAGGAATAGATGGGGCAGAGCTGGGGGGGGGGAACAGAATAGATGGGGCAAAGCTGGGAGGACAGGGATGGATGGGGTAGAGATGGCCCAGGGGTAGATGGGGCTGAGCTGGGACGGGGGAACACTATTGAATGGGGCAAAGAGACCAAGAAGTGTACTTTGCTATGCCACTTCCTGCCCGTCCAGTGCTTCATATAGCAATGCTAGTTGTCAGGTAGGAGTCATGACACTGGCAGCACTAAGCACTACATCAAGTAAAGGGGGCAGTGCTGATCACGGCAACACAGAAGCAACTGAGTGCAGGGCTGTCAGGACAGGGGTCCGGAAATCTGATGCCGAGGTCGGCATTCGGACCCAGGTCCGCCAGTTGAGTACCGCTGTTCTAGGCCAATGTTCCCAGACCCAGAGGCAGCGAGAGATCTACAAAATCTGACCCACTGTTGCTTTTCAAGGAGAGGGGTGAAAAATACTGTTGTAGACTATTTTTGCGGACTATGCTACAAGGAAATAGGATGCACAACCCATAAAGTCAAAGAAAGCTTTGCTGTTTTTCAGAGAGTGTACTACAAACACCAAAGAAACTGCGAAGGGGTATGTACCTCCCCTACACACTTACACACTAACAATTAGAAAAGTGACATCATAGTGACCCTATACAGCAGCTTTCTGATTGGGTGGTTACAGTATGTGAGACATGTTCTGGGCCTCCCGTTGATGTCAATCATGTTACAATCATTTTACTGTGCAAATTTCATATCTGTCCATGGTTATTAAAGGGTAATTCCACTTTCTATAGCCTCTTTAAAAGTTTCCATTATTGTGTGCCAACTGTTGTGTTCAATGTGCCGAACGTATCTGTTTTTTCCTTTTTTTTTTCCATTCATGTGTTATAAAAGAAAACCGTTTTCTCAAAACATCCTCCGGGCAGCATACTTAGGCAGGAACACATGACCACCATGACCACTTTGGCCCCCCTTCTCCCAGTCTCCAGTTGCTTTTGAGTTCCTGCCTTGGGTAGGAGCCAGACCACTAGCTCATGAACTGGCGGGTATAGGTAAATATCCAGCGGATAGTCAAAATCCTGGGTTTTGGTCCACTATAAATGTGCTAGGTGCAGGTAGGATGATTTTTAATGTGGGCAATCTGTATGAACAAGGTGGGGGAAACATATAAGATATGCTCTTATTCAGGGTGAAGGTGTGGATTAATGTGGGCAATCTGTATGTACAGGGTGGGGGAAACATATAAGATAGGCTCTTATTCAGGGTGAGGGTCCGGATTAATGTGGACAATGTGTATGTACAGGGTGAGGGAAACATATAAGATAGGCTCTTATTCAGGGTGAGGGTCCGGATTAATGTGGGCAATCTGTATGTGATCACCCTGACCACATCCAGGGAATGAAGAGTCCGTTCCTTAGAATTCGAAGGGGCAGGACACAAAGAAGGCAAAAAATGTCCCTATTGAGATGAAAGGCAGAGGCAACCTTGGGCAAGAATTCCGGCTAATGACGGAACACCACTTTATCCTGATGCCGCTCAAAATAAGGAGGTTTCATAGAAAACATTGCCAGTTCTGAGACGCGATGCACTGAGGTGATAGCGACCAAGAAGGCCACCTAAAAGCGGACCTTCACTCTGAATAAGAGTCTATCTTATATGTTTCCCACACCCGGTACATACAGATTGTCCACATTAAAAATCATCCTACCTGCATCTACTGCATGTTATGAGCCTTTAAACATCCAAGATGGCAGCTTATGGAAGCCGCCATCTTATCAGGCAGCCTGCAAACAGGAAGTGCCTTCTGACTGTGCTGCTCTGCATTCTGGGACTGCTGACCTTTACCTGACCCCAGCTCTGCTCTGTCTGAGCAAAGCACAGCTATAACCCGCCCCCCTGTACCTTATCCCACTCTCCTCTCCTCAGTAAGTGTGATGCTTCTGAGTCAAGATGGCGTCGCCCGTATCCTAAATTCCTGAACAGAGTTGCAGCCCAGTGGAGGAAAGAATAATAAGTTAGTGACTAAAAACGTAAAATATATTAATTTTAGATGCTGTGGAACCGTTTTTAACGAGTTTGGTCTTTTCATTAAATCACGCTGAAGGTCCGGTTTAAGAGTCATAATGGATAGAGAGACATCGCACAAGGGTTCAAATGGTGGACCCTGGAGAGCAGAAAGCACCAAATTCAAATCCCACACCGATAGCAGGGGCTTACGCGGTGGACGTACATGAGTAACTCCTTGGAAAAAAGTCTTGACCAGCCTATGATTGGCGAAGGATCTTTGGAAAAAAATTGCCAAGGCCGAAACCTGTCCTTTGAGGGTACTCAGTTGTAGACCCGACTCCAGACCATGAAGAAACTCCAAAACCCTGGAAATGGAGAAAGAACGACACGGAAAAGACTTAGACGCACACCAGGCAATGTAAGCATGCCAAACCCTGTAGTACAGTGGTCCTCAACCTTGTCCTCAAGGCCCACCAACATGTCATGTTTTTTTTGATCTCCAAATAGCCAGCTCTATCGCTCTGCAGCTGCACTAATTACTCCACCTGTGCATCTTTGTGGAGATCTGCAAAACCTGGCCTGTTGGTGGGCCTTGAGGACGGGTTGGGGACCCCTGCTGTAGTAGATCATAGAAGAGGATTTCTTCCGAGCCTGAATCATAGTATTGACGACCGAGGCCGGCAATCCCTTATCCATCAGGATGGAGGTTTTAGCAGCCAAGCCGTCAAAGCCAGCGTTTGTAAATTGGGAAGGCGCACCTGGATCTTCGGGCATGACAAAGTGATCCACCGCCATCTGGACGACGTCCGCGAACCACACTCTCCTTGGCCAGTGGGGGGCACCAGAATGGTCGGTACCCCCTCCTGGGCTATCTTGCGTAGCACACGACCCAACAGAGGGAAGGGAGGAAATGCATAGAGGAGTCGAAACTCCGTCCAAGGAATTGCTAGCGCATCCGTGGCGATGGCAAGAGGATCTCTTGACAGAGAGATGAATCTTGGAAGCTTGTGATTGTGACAGGAAGCAAAACGGTCCACGTCCGGCTGACCCCAGCGGCGACACAGGACATGAAAGATCTTGTTGTCGAGAGACCATTCCCCCAGGCAAGACGTCCCCCTGCTCAGGAAGTCTGCCTCTTGGTTCTCCACCCCTGGGATGTAAGCCGCTGAGATGCAGGGAACATTCTCCTCGGCCCAAGACAATATCAGGGACACCTCCTTGAGGGCTCGTTTGCTTTGAATCCCGCCCTGATGATTGATGTGAGCGACAGCCGTCTTAATTGTCCGAGTGGACCTGAACCGCACAACCCCGTAGGTGACGAGTCAACTGGAAGAGAACCAACCTGATCGCTCTCAGCTCCAGGAGATTGATGGGCGTGTGGGCCTCCTGAGGGTCCCACTGGCCCTGGAACTTCAGCGATTGCCAAAACCCTCCCCAACCGGTCAGACTGGCGTCCGTGGTGACAATCTCCCAGCACGGAGGCAGAAAGGACCTGCCCGCTAGAAGATTCCTCGAGTCCAACCACCATGAGAGGGACTGTCTGGCCAGAGGGGACAGAGCGAATTCCT
Organism: Gastrophryne carolinensis; assembly: GCA_027917425.1. NCBI lineage: Eukaryota > Metazoa > Chordata > Amphibia > Anura > Microhylidae > Gastrophryne > Gastrophryne carolinensis. The sequence continues at coordinate 22,423,358 of CM051237.1, forward strand.
GCTCCAGGGATTCCTGTTTCCGATCCCAAACGGTCAAGAGGTTCAACTGAAGAGGTCTCATGTGGAACTGGGCAAAGGGTACAGCCTCGAAGCAAGACACCATGAGTCCCACCAACTGCATCCCCAGACGGATGGAGGGATGAGGACACAACAGCAGGGCTTGCGTCTGCATCTGAAGACCCTCCACCTTCTGCTGAGGAAGAAACACCTTGACCTGAGAAGTATCCAGCGTCATGCCCAAGAAAGACCTCACCAATGACAGAGTGAGCGAAGACTTGGGATAATTGATCACCCAACCGAAGGACTCGAGGGTGGACACAACCACCTGAGTATCCCTCTCGGCCTGATGAAAAGATTGAGCAGCAATCAACAGGTCGTCCAGGTAAGGAAGAATGCGAATGCCCTGGCTCCTCAGGAGGGCCATGACACCCGCCAGCACCTTGGTGAACACCCGAGGGGCCGAAGTGATACCGAACGGCAAGGCCACAAACTGGTAGTACTGATCCCCCAGACCGAACTTCTGATGTCCTAGGAAGATAGGAACGTGCAGATAGGCGTCCTTGATGTCCACAGTGGTCATAAAGTCGCCTGGCCGAAGAGAGCTCACCGCCGACCGTAAGGTCTCCATGCGGAAATGTTTGAACCTGATAATTCTGTTGAGACCCTTTAGGTCCAGGATGGGTCTCAGGGAACCGTCCTTCTTGGGCACCGTGAACAGATTGGAGTAGAACCCCCGACCCCGTTCTTGAAGAGGCACAGGACAAACCACTCCGGACAATAGAAGACGTTGGACGGCCAACCTCAGGCCCTGCGCCGTTACAGGATTTTGGGAGATCCGGGACCGAAGGAATCTTGGGGGCGGCCAAGCTGCCAGCTCTATCTTGTAGCCGGCGGACACCACCTCCTAAATCCACCAGGTCGAGACGTGTTGTTTCCAGACGTGAGCAAAGAGCCGAAGCCGTCCCCCGACTGGGACGACTGCGGGCCCTACCTTGCCCCCAGGATTCCCTGCGACCGCCAGGGAAGGAGGTGTCGCGTCCCCCTCGGAAGGGACGAAAGGAAGGGAGCCGACCATCCTTGGCCAATACATCAAGACGCTCCCCAAAAAGACGGAGTCCCGTGAAGGGAAGACTGGTGAGGGACTTCTTAGCGGCAGCGTCGGCTGCCCACTGCCGCAGCCAGACAGACCGACGCATGGCTACCAACAGGGCTGAAGCCCTACCTCCAAGCCGGACAGCATTATCCATGGCAGAGAGCACAAAGGCAATAAAGTCAGTGCAAAGCAAAAGGTCCTTATACTCGCCCGCTCGCTTGCGGGATCTGGCAGCCTCAATAAGGCGCTTAATCTTCTTCTTGATAGCAATGGCAACAATAGCCATGGCGCAGACCGGCGAAGACCAGCCCCCACAAAAGTGAAAGCATGGCAAGCTAGTTGATCCATGCGCCGATCAGCATTGTCGCGTAAGGTAGTGGTGTCAGGAGACGGCATAACCAAAGTATTGGAAAGCCCCAGGACGGGAGCATCCACCTCCGGGGGACAAGACCAAAGACGAACCAACTCAGCAGAGAAGGGATACCGTCTATCTAGTCCCTTAGGCACCGAAGACAACCTGTTAGGCCGTTCCCATTCTTTAAGGACCATCTTGGAAAAATGTCCCTGCTCTGGAAACTCTAGGCGTTGTCTATCAGGGGGCGGAAAAGCTCACCCTGTTTCTTTTTTGCCGCCTTAGGGTGAGCAATGTGCAAGGTCTCAAAAAACGCAGACAACAGTCTATCCGTATCGTCGGGGAGCCAAGTGTCCTCGTCCGAGGAAGACCCAAGATCACTGTCAAAGACGCTCTGACGTTCCCCGGAGGAGTCGGAATCACGAAACAACTCCCCCTCCTTCATGGAGTCACGGCCGCCAAAAGTATCATAAATGTCATCCTCATCGGCAATGAGGGAATAAGCCGGTTCCAAATGCCTCTTCTTACTAGAGGCCTTGCCGGCGACCGGACGGGCCAACTGCCGCTCAAGGCTGGCCACGCGCAGGGCCAGGTCCGAATGGGACTCCCTGCTAGCTTACCCCTCGCTGGGGGCTAAATGCAGTCGTGGGGGAGTAGGTGATGCTGTAGGCAGGATAGGACTGGGGAGTGTAGTGCTCGCCCCATCCTGCTCCGCAATAACGATCTGGGTGCAGGGAACGCAAACCGCACTGCGACTGCTCAAAGGGAATGCCCCACACATGAGATACAGCTGAGCCCGCCCCGAAGGGCCCCCAAGCTCGCTATCCCCAGAAGCCTCCATATGGTGATTACAGTAATAGCAACAAATAAGCCGAGATCGGGGCTAAAAACCCCACCCGGGATGCCCCCAAGGGATCCCCTAACAAAAAAAGGGGGGGCACTGGACCGGGAGAAACCACAAGCACAATAAGTAGGCCCGTCTGGAAAACATAATAAAAAAGGGGAACCAATGAGCATCCCACAGCACATGCCCAAGCACCTGAAAACACATAGAGAATGAAAAAAGGGACGGACCAGCGGGAGGAGGGCGCATCCAGAAGCCTTAGCCAGGAATGCGCATCAATGGAGCAGCAGGCAGGAGTGAGGATGGTCCGAATGAGCGCCCACGTAGCAGCCAGGACAGCAGAACCCGCAGCCGAGCGCCGGAGAAGGCACAAGATGGCGCCTGCCGCCGAGAACCTCGAGGGGCGGCTCAGCGCAGTGATGACGCGAATCGCGTTATCTCACGGCCCCGCCCCTCGGCAACGCACAAAACTCCGGGTGCCAGGAGGCAAAAAATGGCGCCCGGAGGAGACAGGAGGAGGAGGACACTCCTCCCCAGAAAGCCCCCACCGCGGAGCGCAACGCGCCCGCAGCAGCAGGGCAACAGATGAACGGCCGCCTGAGCGCAGCCGGCCCCGGTACCCCCCCCAGCCCAGCCAGCAGGCCGAGACCCCGTTCCCGATATTGGAGAAGGGGGGGGGGGGGAACTACCACACGGCCAGAAGCCTTAGCCAATTCCACAAACAGTAAAGCAAGCAAGTAAAAAAAAAAACAATGTGAACACAATTACAAAACAACATAATAAAGCATGTGGGATAAAACAATAAGGGTGGTTTCTCCCTTCCCCCATCTAGGCTCACCATTAGCCTATGGCCAGCTACCCTTTGGGTCCAGGGTCTGCAGCCCAGAGCATAGCTCTATGAACACCCGACCCCAGGTGTTCCCCTACCTTCACCTGAGCCGTCAGCCGGGGCTGGGAGGCAGAAGGGTCCGGAACAGGTGGGAATAGGCTTGCAGGGCCGACAGGCTTGGGATACCCCGCTCTCCTGCGAATAACCAGAGAGAGAAAATCTTCTGTCTTCGCAGCCTAGACTGCAGAAAAACTCTGGGTCTTCTGGGTAATTCCTGCCCTTTTATGGGCCAGGAGGAGCCACAAGTCTTCCTGCAGTCTACTGCGCCACCTGGTGGCAGATTACCCCAAATGTGAAGAATTACAGATGAAGCAACCCGGGAACTACCACACGGCCAGAAGCCTTAGCCAATTCCACAAACAGTAAAGCAAGCAAGTAAAAAAAAAAACAATGTGAACACAATTACAAAACAACATAATAAAGCATGTGGGATAAAACAATAAGGGTGGTTTCTCCCTTCCCCCATCTAGGCTCACCATTAGCCTATGGCCAGCTACCCTTTGGGTCCAGGGTCTGCAGCCCAGAGCATAGCTCTATGAACACCCGACCCCAGGTGTTCCCCTACCTTCACCTGAGCCGTCAGCCGGGGCTGGGAGGCAGAAGGGTCCGGAACAGGTGGGAATAGGCTTGCAGGGCCGACAGGCTTGGGATACCCCGCTCTCCTGCGAATAACCAGAGAGAGAAAATCTTCTGTCTTCGCAGCCTAGACTGCAGAAAAACTCTGGGTCTTCTGGGTAATTCCTGCCCTTTTATGGGCCAGGAGGAGCCACAAGTCTTCCTGCAGTCTACTGCGCCACCTGGTGGCAGATTACCCCAAATGTGAAGAATTACAGATGAAGCAACCCGTGCTGGATACCAGAAAATACTTCAGCTTCCTGCACATGTGTTGCACGTCATCCACGGGGAAAAGGAGGGCTCGTCCTCTATCAGAGGCACACACACCCGCAAATCTAACTACTGCCTGGACTAGAGCGAATCACTACTGTTCTGTCAAACGTCTTTTTGTACAGCGCATGCGTTTCCAGCGTTCCAGGGAAAACAAGAGCTACAATATTCAAGCAAAATGACGCCATCTGTTGTTTTTTGGGGGGGATCTTGGAGTAAGCACTGTTTTTTTTTCTACATTTTGGATTATGTCATTTCATTTAAAGGGACTTGAGAGCAGAAGAAGACTTTTAATAGGGTTTATTTGTTTTTTTTCACTGCTGGTCCACTTTAACTTAGAGCATTAGTGATCCTCCACTGTAATTTCAGAATTTATTTAAAAAAATAAACAGAAAAAACACACAAAACAGCAAGAAAAGTAGTGCAAGGTGATAAAACAGGACTGACTCTAAAACACAGTTCAAATAAGTAGATAGCAATCCAACTAAGAGGGAGAAAAATAGGAGAAAATCAATACTTTGGAGTCTCTCTGAACTTGCGAATTCAAATTCCGATCAAATGCACTGCTGTAAAAATCCCATGCTCTATGGCACATGCCATCGCTGCAGATGGTTAACTGCAGTCTATTAGATGGTCAAAAGGTAGTGCCTCTCTGGATGGTAAAAATACAATTCTGTGAAATACTCACCTGTAGAATTGATATTATTTGTATACAGTACGTCCTGCTCCAGATATAATACTTACACTTGGGTTATCCTCCGCCAGTTGGCGCTGCACTGCAGAGACATGGAAAAACAGGCTCCTCCCAGCCCCCAAATAACCAGGGACCTCCCACAAATCCCCAGCATTGAAAAGCAGTGAACAAGAAGCCGGGAGAATTAAACCACCCAGAACAACTGGTAATAATAACAATGATAACAATCACCATACAGGGGATCCAGAATAATGCAAAAACCAGGGTGGGGTGGAGCAGGACGTACTGTATACAAATAATATAAATTCTACAGGTGAGTATTTCACAGAATTGTATTATTCTTAGTATACAGTACGTCCTGCTCCAGATATAATACTTACACTTGGGACATCCAATAGCAGTGTCCATAAAGTAGGGTGGGATCCCCCAACAAAAGGTGACATCAGGCAGTTTAAACCACTGCCGCCTGCAAAACCTTGCGGCCAAAAACAGCATCAGCTGAGGCCCTAACATCAACCTTGTAAAACTTCGAAAAGGTATGAACAGAAGACCAAGTAGCAGCCTTGCAAACTTGTTCAACAGAAGCCTGGTGCTGAAAGGCCCAAGAGGCACCAATAGCACGAGTAGAATGAGCAGTAAGGCGGAAGGGAGGACTCTTCCCCTTAGCAGAGTAGGCCTGAATCACAGCCTGAGGGATCCATTTGCTAATAGTAGACTTGGCCGGAGCCAAACCCTTCCTAGGACCAGAAGGGACCACAAAAAGAGCATCAGTCTTCCTGAAGGCCGCAGTGACTACCAGGTAATACTTCAGACACCTGACCACATCCAAAGAATGCAAAAAACTCTTTCCTTAGCGTTGCTAGGATTAGGACACAATGAAGGAAGAACAATATCTTGATTCAAATGAAAAGCAGACACCACCTTTGGCAGAAAGTCTGGCTTAAAGCGGAACACCACCTTGTCCTGGTGTCTCTCATAGTATGTGGGCTGGATAGACAGCGCCGCCAGCTCAGACACACGCCTGACCGAAGTAATAGCCACCAGAAAGACAACTTTGAGGGTAAGTACAGCCAGAACAGCATCCTGAATAGGCTCAAAGGGAGCACCCTGCAAGGCAGACAAAACTAAGTTCAAGTCCCAAACAGGGACCGTAGGCTTACGTGGGGGAAACACGTGAGTGACCCCCTGAAAGAAGGTCTTAACCAAGGGATGCTGAGCAAACGACTTCTGAAAGAAGACAGACAGGGCAGAAACCTGACCCTTCAGAGTACTGAGTTTTAGACCCAACTCCAATCCATGCTGTAAAAACTCCAGAACCCTAGGGACTAAGAACTCCCTACAGGGAAGAGACCTAGACTCACACCAATCAATGTAGGTACACCATACCCTATAATAGATGGAAGAAGAAGTTTTCTTCCTAGCCTGTACCATGGTATCCACCACTGAGGCAGACAAGCCTTTCTCCATCAAGATGGAGGTTTCAGCAACCAGGCTGTCAAAGCCAGAGTTTGTAAACTGGGATGGCGTAAGGAGCCCTGAGTGAGCAGATCCGGGGCCCCTGGCAGGACGTACTGGTCTACTGCCATTTGTACCACGTCTGCGAACCACACTCTTCTTGGCCACCTTGGGGCCACCAGAATCACTGGCACCCTTTCCAGGGCGATCTTGCGCAGAACCCTGCCCAGCAGGGGGAACGGGGGAAAGACATACAGGAGCCGAAATTCCTTCCATGACATTGACAGAGGATCCTGAGACAGGGAGACAAAGGCCGGGAGCTTGTGATTGTGACGGGATGCAAACAGATCCACATCCGGTAGGCCCCACTGGTAACACAGGGACTGGAATACCCTGTCGCAGAGGGACCACTCCCCCTGACGGGAAGTCCCCCTACTCAGAGAGTCTGCCAGAAGATTCTCTACCCCCGGGATATAAACAGCCGAAATGCATTGAACATTGGCCTCCGCCCATGTCAGAATCCGCAACACTTCCTGGAGGGCACCCCTGCTCCGGGTCCCTCCCTGATGGTTGATGTAGGCAACCGCCATCCTGTTGTCTGAGCGCACCTGTACAGACAGTCCCTTCAGGTGATCGGTCAACTGCTCCAGTACCAACCTGACCGCCAGTAGTTCCAGAATGTTGATGGGTAAATGGGCCTCCTGAGGGCCCCACGTCCCCTGGAACCTCAGGGACTTCCAGAATCCCCCCCAACCTGACAGACTGGCATCCGTGGTGACCGTCTCCCAGGAGGGGGCTAGAAAGGACTTGCCCTTTTGCAAGTTCTTGTGGTCTAGCCACCACGAGAGGGACCTTCTGACCAATGGGGGAAGCACACAAACCCCGTCCAAAGACGCGTGGTCCTTGTCCCATACTGATAGAAGGTGAAGCTGCAGAGGCCTCCGCCTCCAAGCTCGCCACCATCAGGCCCACCAGCTGCATTCCCTGCCTGAGGGAGAGCTGGGGGCACAAGAGCAGGGAACGCACCTGCGCAGTCAGGGCTTCCACCTTCTGTTGGGGAAGGAATATTCGTGACTGAACCGTATCCAGAATCATCCCCAGGAATGGGGTCACCGACAAAGGGGACAGAGAGGACTTGGGATGATTGATCACCCATCCGAAGGACTCCAAGGTGGACACCACCAGCTGAGTGTCCAGCTCCGCCTGCTGTAGAGACCATGAGGCGATGAGGATGTCGTTCAGGTAGGGCAGCACTCGAATGCCCCCTGACCTTATCAAAGACATCACCCCCGCCAGCACCTTGGTGAACACTCTGGGAGCTGAAGTGAGGCCAAACGGTAGGGCCACAAATTGGTAATGTTGATCTTTCAACGCGAATCTGAGAAACCTTTGATGTCCCGGGAACACAGGGATGTGAAGGTAAGCATCTTTGATGTCCACAGACGTCATAAAATCCCCTGGGCGCAGGAAGCCAATGGCCGAGCGCAGAGTTTCCATGCGAAAGCGCTTGTTCTTGACAAATTTGTTGCGGATCTTTAAATCCAGAATGGGCCTGACTGACCCATCTCTTTTGGGCAGTGCGAAAAGGTTGGAGTAGAACCCCTCTCCCAATTCTCTCAAGGGAACCTTGCAAATAACTCCCAGATCCAGAAGGCCTTGCACTGCCTGCATCAGGACCTGAGCGGATACCGGGTCCTGGGGGATCCGGGACCTGATGAATCTTGAGGGAGGCCGCACAGCAAACTATATCTTGTAGCCAGAGGTAACTACCTCCTGAAACCACCGGCCTGAGACTTGGCGCCTCCAGACGTGCACGAAGTGCTGTAGCCGTCCCCCCACCCTGGCGGGCGAGGGTGCCCCGTCATGCCTGAGGGGTCTTGGGAGGGGCTTTGGGTTTGGTCCCCCAGGAGCCAGGACGTCGCCCCCTGCTCCTATGCCAGGAGTCTGCGCGAGCCCCCGCAAAGGACACCCCTTTTCCCTGCTTAGCGCCTCTGTAGGGGGCTGAAAGGGGGCCCTGGCAACGAAAGGGCCGAGGCTGCCGCCTGCGTTGTGGTAACTTACCTCCTTTAGCAAAAAGGTCTAGGCGGTCCCCAAACAGGCGCAGCCCCTTAAATAGAAGCCCAGTAAGGGCCCTCTTAGCAGCATTGTCGGCCGCCCACTGGCGCAGCCATACCGCGCGGCGTATAGCCACCGCCAAGGCGGAAGATCTGGCACACATCCTAATAGCATCATCCGATGCAGACAGGATAAAGTTCACAAATACATCACAGTTAGACAGTGCATTAATAGTATCAGCAGGAAACTCGTCTGGGCCGTCAAGTGCATTCCTGACCATGGCCCTGAGTGCCACAGCAGTAATGGCCAAAGCGCAGAACGGGCGCAGCGCCGCCCTTCCAAATGCAAGGCATGGCACGCCAATTGGTCAATGCGCCGGTCCTCAGAATCCCGCAGCGTAGTAGTGTCGGGGGAGTGCATAATAGAGGTGTTCGACAGCCCTAGAATAGGAGCATCGACCTCGGGGGGTGATGACCAGCACTTGACCATATCAGCAGGAAATGGATACTTCCTGTCCAAACTCTTAGGGATCCCGGGAAGTCTACTGGGATGTTCCCACTCCTTAAGCACTAGGTTATTGAAATGGGTTTGCTCAGGAAATTCCAATCGAGCCTTAGCAGTATGAAATAGCTCACCCCTTTGCCTGGGAGCCGCAACAGGGGGAGAGATGGACAAAACCTCAAAAATCTGAAGTAGCAGTTTATCAGTATCATCCGGGGTCCAGTGAGCAGAACCAGAATCGTCAAGACCCCTAGACTTCTCATCAGATGACTCTAAGTCAGAGAGCAGCTCCCCTTCGTCCGAAGGGGCATGGCCATATAGATGCGAAAACTCATCAGACTCCATAGAGAAAGGAGCAGAGTCAGGGATTATGTGCCGCTTTTTTGCGGTGGCCTTGCGCGCTAGAGTACTAGCAAGCAATTTTTCAACACTGGCCAGTCTAGTAGCCACATCAGGATGAGAATCCCTGCTTGTATTGGGGGTTAGACTCAGGCTTGGGGGGGTAGGTGAAGTGAGGCGAGGTGCAGGCCCAGGCACAGGAGGGGCGGGAAGTACCATTAGCGCCTGCTGTGCACAAGGGACGCAGACCCGTGCATTGTCACCGCTGATAGGTGAGACCCCACAAGCTACACACAGCCGGGCTTGTCCCGAGGGAACTCCATTCACAATATCCTGGGATGCCTCCATATGGTGATTAATAGGCACAATAGGCCAGTAGGGATTGACACTATAAGCTACCCTGGATGCCCCAAGACCCGCAGGGAAGTGGAAGTAATTATACTAGGTCCAACTGGCAATTACACCGGGCCGGGAGAAGCCACTGGATTCGACCGTCTGAAAGACATAATGGGAATAGGGATGTCAAAGCCATGCGCAAGAAGCAAGAGTGCTGAAAATCGCCCGTGAGGGCACTTACAGACCGAGGGAGGAGGAGGACCGTTACCACGCGCGCGCGACGAGCATCTAAATGGCGCCAAGCAAACCTCGAAGGCCAGAGCGGGCTGTGACGCGGAGCGCGCCGAGCCAGGTCCCCCCGAGGAGCGCGAAGCTCTGAGACAGTAGTCAACGCAGACAAGAAACGCGAGTGTATGACACTCTTAGAAAAAAAGATTTGCCAATGAAGACACCGCAGCGTCTGAGACGAGGCCCGTTCGCATGCCCATCCAATAAAGGCAAAAGAGTGTATAAGTCAAGGACAATACTAAGGCCATAACGTGTAACTCAATACACTAAGACCACCACACACCCCCCCCCCTTTCTTTCCCCCCAAACTACGGGGGGGGGGGGGGGAACGAGGGAGGATGGCGACCCTTTGCACAGGGTCCACCGCTACACGGTGTATGGGGCAATAATGCGGGAGGGGCATCCACTAGAGGCTCACCATCAGCCTAAACCGCCTACCCTTTGGTGGGGGACTGCGGTGGAGCATGGCTCCATAAGCACGCGTGGTGCTGCCTACCTTCACCCGACCAGCGCAGCCCAGGCTAGGAGGCACATCACGAAGAGGACGGGTGGGAGTAGTCCAACAGGGCCGCAGGCTTAAATAGCCCCGCTCACCTGCGAGAGAGTGATACTTCATGTCTTCGCAGTCGGCACTGCAGAGAAATCTGGGGATTTGTGGGAGGTCCCCGGGTATTTGAAGGGCAGGGAGAAGCCTGTTTTTCCATGTCTCTGCAGTGCAGCGCCATCTGGCGGAGGATAACCCATGTGCAAGTATTATATCTGGAGCAGGACGTACTGTATACTAAGAATAAACAAGTGTGTCTCAATGGTCATTCTTTGGCTCACCTTATTCCGTCCAACCAGGGCTCAGCTTACAACTCCTCCTATGGGCGAGGCAGTCTGAATCACCCAGTGCAGGATTGGTCCATAGGAGATTCCTGGGGTACATGGGGTTTGTCCATATGATATCACCCCATCCATTGTGGGATTCCAAAGGGAGGAGGGATAAGGAGGAACATTTGAAGGGGGGGAGGGCAGGTTCAAGAGATGAACCCTATCTCTGCTTTTCATGATTGGTTGATTGTTCTGATAACCCTTACTTTTACAGACAGGAACCAGGTCAACACAGCTGTGTGCATATGATGGTGACGTGGCAGTTTAAACCAGGTGGGAGGGGGGAGACATGAGAAGCGAGGTACACAGAGCAGGTTGGGCTGCCCGAATATATACCATATTTTTTGCCCTATAAGACACACCTAGGATTTGGAGGAGGAAAATAAGAAAAAAAATATTCTAAACTAAATGTTTTCCTAAACACCCCATTACAGTCATTGTGGCATCCCCCCTCCCATTCCAAAAGGCAGTATGGCATCCCCCTCCAATTCCCCATAGGCAGTGTGGCATCCCACCCCTCCCATGGGCAGTGTGGCATTCCCCCATCCCATTCCCCATACAGGCAGTGTGGTATTCTCCCCTCCCATTTCCCATAGGTAGTGTGGCATTCCCCCCTCCCATTTCGCATAGGCAGTGTGGCATTCCCCCCTCCCATTTCCCATAGGCAGTGTGGCATTCCCCCCTCCCATTTCCCATAGGCAGTGTGGCATTCCCCCCTCCCATTGGCAGTGTGGCATTTCCCCCTCCCATTTCGCATAGGCAGTGTGGCATTCCCCCCTCCCATTTCCCATAGGTAGTGTGGCATTCCCCCCTCCCATTTCCCATAGGCAGTGTGGCATTCCCCCCTCCCATTTCCCATAGGCAGTGTGGCATTCCCCTCTCCCATTCACGGCATGCCCCGTTGGAGCAGGAACAAAGGTGAGTGAACAGAGTGACCTGGGGGATTTCACACAGCAGGGCATCCTGATTTTGGAGGGCCTGGGAGATTCCCGGGCTGATCTAGGTGTGTTTTGAACCACTTTAAAATGGATCAAAATTTACGAGTGGCGGTCTTGGAGTCTAAAAGACTGTAGGGTCGGCTGCTTAGATGTCCCCGATACATCCAGATTTGTGTTAAACCCCCAGGGTTGCCCGCATAACTCACCTTTCTTGGAACTCCTACTGTATCCTCGCAGCTGCAGTCCTGGCTTCTCTGGAGCTGAGGTGTTTTCCAGCAATTCATAGGCTGGGGGCAGGAGCATGGGTCAGACCAGAGAGAAGTCAGCGATGCGGCCAGCGGGCTTTTCACGTCAGCGGTTTTATTTTAAAACCGAGTTGTCACTGAGCCTGCATCACTCATGGTACTCCGGGAGGGGGCATAGAAAGTGGTTTAGAGGGTTTGGTGCTTCTGACCAGCCTCGGGCTAAACTGTGCATGTGTGCGCTCACGCAGATGCACAAACTGCATTTGAACTTGTGTGGGAATCAGCTTGAATGTGCGTAGGAACTGGTGCGAAGGGCCATACAAGCTCAATAATTGCTCACAAGCCTATTTTTTCATTCATTGCTGTTTGGTCAACTGTGTTCCTGCTCTGTGATCTGCATCCTTGGACTACTAACCAGCCTTCATCTTGGTCTTTTGGACCGATCATCCGTTACGACCTCTAGCTTTGGACGTGACTCCACACCTCTGCTACTTGCCTGGACCTCTGCTTGGATTATTGTTTCTTAACCTCTGCTGCCTGCCCTATGCTTGGATTATCGGTTCTGAACCTCTGCTGCCTACCCTGACCTCTGCTTGAATTATCATTCCGGATTTTCGCTGCTGGCTCTGGCCACCCGCCTTCCCTTTCCAGTCTTGGGGCTTCTGATGCCTTGGGCATGACCCTGATTGCACCTACAGCTCAGTCTATCTTTCAGTGCGGGGAGCTCCAGTGAATACCAGGTCTTTCAATAGATTCCGGGCCCGGGGGTAGGTTGCTACCTTGACCAGGTCCCTGCCATCGGAGCTCCATCCTGATTATGACAGCCCATTGGATATTTGAATTTTCTAATCTCACCACAATCCTATAGAATCTTGCCGACAGTTGCAACGTTGAATAGTATTTATCCCAGAAAGCTGAACATCCTGTGATTTCACTGTGGACCCCTATACCCACCCCAACTTTGCCATAAACTGCAGGCCATTGACTTGCCATGTGGCTCATCTTTAGGGCAACAGTGGCTTGAGAAAGCCAAAATATTGTTGGGCACAATACACGCATCAAATGTTAAAGTGGAACAAAGCCCACCTTGGAGTCTATGAGACTCAATGACAGGATTACTCCCCGCCCAGAGAGCATCGCTGTGCCCCGCTATGTGAAACCCCCCAGAGTGTGCAGTAAACTCTTGATCGGCACCATCACTCGCTTTCCTCCTTGGCTGTGCGCGGCCCCACCCTCCGGACGCAACTGAATGGCTCTGCAGGGCCACGCACAGCTGTTGAGAGCCGAGTGATGTCGACGCTGGCTAGGATTCGAGCTGACTGCTCTAGCTGCAGCATGGGCCTCAGAAGAGGTAAGTGGACTCGGTAAGCTGGGGGCTTCCACACAGCGGGGTGCCCCAGGGGGACAGACCAAAGCCTGTGTAGTGAAAAATGTTTTTTTGCATTTGAATTGAACTTTACTACATTATTGTACACACTGGATGATACCTTTGATAATTCCTACTATTTTTTATGTGCTAAAACATCTGTTGCAGTTATTTAAAGAGTGGATACTTCTGGGATATAATATTGTTTTATGCTGTATAGAGTTGCTGTAACCTTCACCAGTGCTGCTTATCCCAATTAATGTGTGCTTCCCCCTAGACCCATTAAAGTGGACCAAAACCTGTCATTTTCTGGACAGCTGGAAACAGATGTGAAGATTTTAATAAATCTTTGGAAGCATTTTTGTTAACATTCATTCGGATCAAGTAGTACAACAGCATAGCAATGTAAATTATAAACCTTGCACTTATTCTTTTCATAAGCTTAATGTCTGTATATTCTCATTAGTTGGTCTGTTGACCAAACCAACCAACATTACTAAGGCAATGATTATGACTTTTGTTCCAACATAGAAACTTTTTATAATTTTTCCAAAACTAGTTGCCCCTAGTTGCAGTCTGAACATTTGTAACATGCCCATCGTGTGGGTCGATATAAATTGAAATTTTAACCATTAAATGCGTTGTTGACCTTCTCCACATGCTCTCCAAACGCTGCCCTCAGACCCTTTAAAGTGTTTCGAAAGACGATGGTGCCTTCTCTCCTTGGTTCCTCCCCCCAAGAATGTCACCCAGTCGGCAATGTTATCGGGTCATCCCCCCTTGCAAGAAACCATGTGGTTTGGCCCAATGAGGTTATTGTAAAGAACTTTTGAACCCTTTTCCCTTTTTTTGGAGCATTGTTTATAACAGAAATTTTGATTTTGTTAGGAATAGTGGCATTGTGGGGGAATCTGGGTATATCCACTGAGGTTAATAGAGCATGTCTTTGCCCTCCCCTCAAGAACCCTCCTACCATCAAGTGGTATCACTCCAAACATAGCCCATTCCGGGGTGTTAGGGACATAATTTAGCAAGTATCTTAGACAGTATTTGATTACCAGTTGCAAGAACTCTGGAAGCATTCCCAGAACATGTGATGCGCTTCTTCCTTCTGACATCTAGGGCTCATTCCCCCCTTTTTTAAAAGGCAAAAACTTTCAGAGCATAAGTCAATGGATGACCCAATTGAAAGGGGGCCCTTCGCGCATCACCATTTGCTGCTCCAGCATGAAGAAACTGATGCAGGACCAGCTGCTGGCATTCCCCTGGGGCATCCAGGGTGCTGATAATCACTTCCCTTTCCCCAATCCGAACGACGCATGCACAGGCTCTCATCATTTCCCATTCAGGGATGCCCCGGGGGGAACGAATCACTGTCCTGACTTAATTAGCAACATGGCTTCTCTATATTATGAAGTTTTTCATGTCTGGTAAGAGCTGATCTATGTGAAAAACATTTTCCACATTCATGACAAGAATATGGCTTTTCCCCTGTATGACATCTTTTATGTTTGGTAAGAGTTGCTTTTTCAACAAAACATTTCCCGCATTCAGCACAAGAATATGGCTTCTCTCCTGTATGAATTCTTTCATGTTTGATAAGATCTGAGTTCTGTGAAAAACATTTCCCACAGTCAGAACAAGAATATTGCTTTCCCTCTGTATGAAAGCTTTTATGTTTGGTGAGAGATGATTTCAATGAAAAACATTTCCCACATTCAGCACAAGAATATGGCTTCTCTCCTGTATGGATTCTAACATGATTCACAAGTTCTGTATTACGGAAAAAACGTTTCCCACATTGAAGACAAGCATATGGCTTCTCTCCCGTATGAATTCTGGCATGTTTTATATAATCTATTTTCTGGGAAAAACATCTCCCACATTCAGCGCAAGAAAACGGCCTCACTCCTGTATGGCTTAATTCATGTCTAATGATAGATGATTGATCAGCAAAACATTTCCCACATTCATAACAATAAAATGGCTTCTCCCCTGTATGAACCCTTATATGTGTGTTAAGGTTTGATTTCTGTGAAAAACATTTCCCACATTCAGAACAGGAATAGGGCTTCTCCCCTGTGTGGGTTCTTTCATGTGTCTTAAGAGAGGATTTGAAAAGAAAACATTTCCCACATTCAGGACAAGAAAACGGCTTCTCAGTCGTATGAACTCTTCTATGTCTGATAAGATCTGAATTGGAGGAGAAACACTTTCCACATTTAAGACATGAATATGGCTTCTCCAGCGTATGGATCCTCTCGTGATTGACAAGATCTAGTTTCACAGAAAAAAATTTCCCACAGACAGAACAAGAATAATGTTTCTTTCCCGCATGAGCTCTTTCATGCCTCAGACGTTTAGAGACAGAGGAAAATTCTTTCCCACATTCGGCACAAGAAAGCGGCTCCTCCCCTGTGAAGGATATTTGGTGGGAGGCAACTCCTTTTTGAGCTGTTTGATGAGAAACAGGATAGAGGTCACTAGGAATGCACCCCCAAAGCCCAGCTGAATTAGACAATTTATCTGCATTGTGAGAATCGGTAGTAATAAGGCTTCCTGCAGCAGAGTCGGCTGTAATGTCATCCTCTTCAGTTTTCTGGTTTCTACTTGAGTGTTGCCCATCTGGAAGAAATAAAAATACAATTCTGTGAGTACTCACCTGTAGAGTTGTTTTTGTAGTATACAGCACGTCCTGTTTCACTTATTCCTTACGTCTAGGTTATCCGCCACAAGGTGGCGCAGTGGACTGCAGAAAGACTTGTGGCATCTCCCGGCCCTATAAAAAGCCAGGAACCTCCCACAAAAGATGACACAGGGAGAGAACACCCGGTTGTTGAGGGACCATTCCCCCATACAAGACATCCCCCTGCTCAGGAAGTCCGCCTCCTGGTTCTCCACCCCCGGAATGTAGACCGCTGAGATGCCGGGAACATGCTGTTCCGCCCAAGACAGGATCAGGGACACTTCCTTGAAGGCTCGCTTGCTCCGAGTTCTTCCCTGATGAACCTGAAGGTGAGTGGTCAGGTGAGAAAGAAACAATCAGATCGCCCTCAGTTCCAGGACTTTGATGGAAGCATGGGCTTCCAGAAGCCTTCCCAACCGGTCAGACCGGCATCTGTGGTGACCTTCTCCCAGCACGGGGGCAGGAAGGTCCTGCCCACTAGAAGGTTCCTTGAGTCCAGCCACGACGAGAGGGACTGTCTGGCCAGAGGGGACAGAGCAAACTCTTGATCAAAGTACACAGGGTCCAGATCCCAAACTGACAAGAGGAGTAACTAAAGATGTCTCATGTGAAACTGAACAAAGGGGACTGCCTCGAAGCAGGGCACCATCAGGCCCACCAACTGCATCCCCTGACGGATGGAGGGATGAGGACATGATAGCAGAGCCCGAGCCTGCATCTGAAGATCCTCCACCTTCTGCTGAGGAAGGAACACCCCGACCTGAGAGGTATCCAGAGTCATGCCCAGAAAGGACCTCACCAAGGACGGGGACAGAGAAGACTTGGGAAAGTTGAACACCCAGCCGAAGGACTCCAGAATGGAGGTCACCATCTGAGTGTCCTGCTCGGCCCGAGGAAAGGACTGGGCCACAATCAGGATGTCGTCCAGGTAAGGAATGATGCGGAAGCCCTGGATCCGTAGCAGAGCCATCACTCACGCCAGTATCTTGGCGAACACCCGAGGTGCCAAGGTGATACCGAAGGGCAGAGCCGCAGACTGGTAATGCTGATCCTCCAGCGCGAACCTTAGAAATCTCTGATGACCTGGAAAGATAGGCACATGAAGATAAGCAGCAGCCCGGGCGAAGGGTACTGACAGCAGAGCGTAGCGTCTCCATACGAAAATGCTTGAATCTGACAATTTGTTAAGTCCCTTTAGATCTTGTAACCGGAGGACAATACCTCCTGTATCCACCGGTCTGAGACGTGAAGCCTCTAGACGTGAGCAAAGAGCCGAAACCGTCCCCCCACCTGGATGGGTGAGGGCGCCCTTTCATGCCTGAGAGGGCTTGTGAGAGGGTTTGGGCTTGGTATCCAGGAGAGACCGGGACAACCACGGGATCTGCCTAGGCCCCAAAATCACTACCCACTAGAGAAGAGGGAGCCACGACCTCCTCTGGGAGCCGAAAGGAAAGGAGGAGGACCCCCGAAATGGCCTCCAAATCCACCCCCCCCCGCTACCAGCTGTAGCACCATCAAGGAGACGCTTAAGCAGCCTGTTGAGGGCAATAGCAGTAATGGCAGCGGCACAGGTCGGACGCAATCCAGCCCCCACACAGGTAAAAGCATGGCAGGCCAATTGATCCATGCGCTGGTCCTCACCATCCCTCAGAGAGGTAGTGTCAGGGGAAGGAAGGCATAACCGAAGTATTGGACAAGCCTTCTTCACAAGATCAGCAGGAAAGGGATACCTTTTATCCAACCCTTGGGCACAGCAGGCAGCCTGCTAGGATGTTCCCATTCTTTAAGTACCAAAATGGTAAAATGTTCCTGCTCAGGGAACTCTGGACGCTGTTTACCAGGGCGAAAGAGCTCCCCCTGCTTTCTCTTCAGGGGCAGCAATGTGCAATATATCAAAAATACATGACAGCAGGTTATCAGTGTCCTCAGCGGCGTGTATCCATGGCCAGGGAGGGGAGGGGGGGGGGGGGGAGCTCCAGAAGTAAAAGAAGAGGACATAGTCCCCAAATAACTCCCCCCTCAGAAGGCAGTGCATGAACTCCGTATCCCAATCAGGCTCACCATAAAGCCTATGGCCAGCTCCCCTTTGTTGTACAGGGTCTGCGGCTTGGAGCAGCGCTCCTGGAGCACTTGACCCTAGTGCTCTTCTACCTTCACCCGATCTGTCAGCCGAGGCTGGGAGGCAGTGGGAGCCCAGAATCGGGTGGGAATAGACTTGCAGGGCCGCAGGCTTGGTTACCTCGCTCACCTGCGCAAGAGAGAGAGAGCCATCTTTATCTTCTTTATCTTCGCAGTCCGACTGCAGAAGGAAAATTGGGAATTTGTGGGAGGTTCCTGGCTTTTTATAGGGCCGGGAGATGCCACAAGTCTTTCTGCAGTCCACTGCGCCACCTTGTGGCGGATAACCCAGACGTAAGGAATAAGTGAAACAGGACGTGCTGTATACTTGGAAAATAGCAATGTTTAAATCAGAGCCTGTTCGATTGGTACAAACCCCAACCCGGACTCTGACACGTTTCCAAGGTATTGAAGCATTTTTTGAGGAGGGGTAGCCCTGGCTGTGGGTGAAATGGTTGGCCAAAGTAAAGTCTAATTCCTTGAATCACACCTAATAAGCATTGAAAAGGTTTGGCAATAAAAGTTATCCTGGAGTCAGAAATGGTGATTAAATAGAGAATGTCGTGATAACAAGGTTGCGCTACAAGCTTAAAGTGGACCAACACCCAGGATTTTCACTATCCTGGGTTTTGGTCCACTTCGGTGGGGCACCCCGATCGGGGGTGCCCTGCTGTGTGAAACCCCCCAGAACGCCCGGAAACACTCACCTCACCACGCTTCTACGCGGGCGCTCGTCCAATCAGATCGCTCAGAGCCGCTGTAGTATGCACGTACAAGCGGCGTCCAACTACAGCGGCTCTGAGCGCTGGAGGGCGCGTCTCGCGCTTCCCTCTAACAGGGAGCGCGCCCGCGCCGGCCATTCACAAGCGGCTGGCGTGGGTACGCGCCCTGCTAGAGGGAAGCGCGAGACACAGCCGCGGCCCGCGCATGCGCCGTTGGAACAGGGTTAAGGTAAGGTTTCTATGCTTCCTGGGGGGTTTCACCCCACGGCACATCCCGATTCTGGATGCCCCGCGGGGAGGGATCTGATCGGTCCGGGAATCTTATAGATTCCCGTGCCGATCCCCCCTGGGTGTTGGTCCACTTTAAGGTGTTACTAACATATGATAGGAATAGCTATCATGTAGTTACGTACAAAAGGGAGCACCAAGGCAAAGGTCTACAAATCTGAATATATCTGAATATGCCTATAGTCTCTTACCCAACTCAATATGTAAAGCCGGGGGGGGGGGGGGGGGGGGGGGTTAAGGATATGGTTTGTAGGGTTCCAGATGGTTGCTTGATAGAGTGGTTTCCAGTTGGTTACGTTTAGTGGCTTGACGCATATCGTTTCGAAAGCTTCATCAGAAGGCTGGTTTTTATGGGATAGTAGGTAGGTAGCAGCAAGAACGTTTATGGGAACATAAAATATTTACTGACAAGGCAAGTTCCCATTTGGAACAAATAACATGGTAGGGATGCTATATCGATGATATAGTCTTTTTACGGCAGGAAACACAATTCATAGCAAAACTGAGCTGAATCTCAAATTTACCCTTGACCACAGTCCCACATCTCTCACCTTCCTAGGCATCACAGTAAACCATAAGTACCTACCTTTAGAGTAAAAACCATATTACATTCCTCAAGTCATCATCCACACTCTCTAATTCGCAGAATCCCAATCAGACATTAACTCTGTATACATTGAAACTGCGGATATGACTCATTGAATGACTCAATGATTTCAAACTTGAAGCCCTCAAATTGAGGAATAGACTCCGCCTCAGAGGGAACTGAGGCAAACGTGATACAGGGCAACAGAACACGCCCACACTACTCAAAAAGAAACAGAACCCTCCGCCAAGACACCTCAATCTGCTTCATTACCACATACAACCCCCAACACGTCCTTCATGACTTTCTAACTTTAGACCATGTCCTGCTTCTGTGTGTTCAGGGAGCTTGCTGCTAGATGAGATATATGGGGCCTAAAAGAGGACAGGTCTCCATACTGGGAAGGGGTCCCCATTCTTCCCTACTTGTGGAGCCACAAGTGGCTGCTGCCAGCTTCCCTATCAAGGTACCCCCCCCCCCCACTCCATGTAGATACATCTCTTATACAATGAAAGAAATAAATGGTGCCATCAGCCTCTGCTGCCACAAATGTCCCTACCAAAACACCCCCTCACTCCATGTTGGTACATCTCTTGTACAATGAGACATAAATGGTGTCACCAGCCTCTGCTGCCACCAATGTCCCTACCAAAACCCCCCCTCACTCCATGTTGGTACATCTCTTGTACAATGAGACATAACGTGTCGCCAGCCTCTGCTGCCACCAATGTTCCTACCAAAACACCCCCTCACTCCATGTTGGTACATCTCTTATACAATGAAAGACATAATACAATTCTGTGATTACTCACCTTGTAGAATTGTTATTATAAGTATGCAGCACGTCCTGCTCCAGTAATGATTAATAACAGCTGGGATATAGTCCACAAGAGGGCGCTTTACTGCAGAGATGGCAAAAAAGAGGCCCCCTCCCGGTCCATATATACCCGGGACCTCCCACTAAGTCCCCAGTATAGAACAGCAGTAAGGGAACCAGGAGAAGCCAATAACAAATGTAACAATTTAACAAGGAACAAATCACCATATAGAGGATCCAAGAATAAGTAATCAGGGTGGGATGGAGCAGGATGTGCTGCATACTTATAATAACAATTCTACAAGGTGAGTAATCACAGAATTGTATTATTCCAAGTATGCAGCACGTCCTGCTCCAGTAATGATTAATAACAGCTGGGACATCCAATAGCAGTGTTCTACAACGGGTGGGGATCCCAAAAGGCAACAACAACACGCAGTTCAAACCACTGCCGCCTGCAAAACCTTGCGGCCAAAAACAGCATCCGCTGAGGTCCTAACATCAACCTTGTAAAACTTGGAAAAGGTATGAACAGAAGACCAAGTAGCAGCCTTGCAAACTTGTTCAACAGAAGCCTGGTGCTGAAAAGCCCAAGAGGCCCCAACAGCACGAGTAGAATGAGCAGTGACCCGGAAAGGAGGATCCTTCCCCTTAGAAGAATAGGCCCTAACAATGGCCTGACAAATCCATTTACTAATAGTAGACTTAACCAGAGCCAAACCTTTCTTGGAACCCGAGGGTACCACAAACAAAGCGTCCGTCTTCCTGAAAGGCGCTGTAGCCACCAGGTAGTTTTTCAAATTCCTGACAACATCCAGAGAATGCAAGGCCCTCTCCTTGGCATTACCAGGATTAGGGCACAAAGAAGGAAGCACAATGTCCTGATTGAGATGGAAGGCAGAGACAACTTTAGGCAAGAAGTCTGGTTTAAAGCGGAAAACCACCTTGTCCTGGTGTCTCTCAAAGTAGGGGGCCTGAATAGACAGAGCCGCCAACTCAGAAACACGCCGGACCGAGGTGATAGCCACCAAGAAGGCAACCTTTAAGGTAAGAATAGACAGCTCATGCACAGGCTCAAATGGAGGACCCTGAAGAGCAGACAAATACCAAATTAAAATCTCAGACCGGTAGCATGGGTTTGCGGGGGGGGGGCACAAAACCCATATCCAAACTATGTTGAAGGAAATCCAGGATCCGAGGGATGGAGAACACCCGACAGGGAAAGGCCCTAGCCTCGCACCAGTGAATGTAGGTCCGCCAGGTCCTATAGTAGATGGTAGAAGAGGATTTCTTCCTAGCCCTGACAAGAGTCTGAACAACCGAATCCGACACACTTCTCCCTTAGGATGGAGGTTTCAGCAGCCAGGCCGTCAAAGCCAGCGTTTATAAATTGGGGTAACAGAGCCATCCTTGAGTGAGAAGATCCGGAACCAAGGGCAGAGGGTACTGATCCACTGCCAGCTGCACGACGTCTGGGAACCACACTTGTCTTGGCCACCTGGGGGCCACCAGAACAGCTGGCACCCTTTCCTGAATCAACTTGCGCAGAACTTTGCTCAGAAGGGGAAAAGGAGGGAAGAGGTACAGGAGACAGAACCCCTGCCAGGACCGAGACAAGGCATCCACCGCTAGAGCCAGGGGATCCTGGGACAGTGAGACAAATGCTGGCAGCTTGTGATTGTGGCGAGAAGCAAACAGATCCACGTCCCGCATTCCCCACCGATAGAAAGACCTCGCTGTTAAGGGACCATTCCTCCTGGCGAGAGGCCCCCCTGCTCAGGGAATCCGCTTCCAGATTCTCCACTCCCGGAATGTAAACCGCAGAGATGCACGGGACATTGTCCTCGGCCCAGGACAGAATCTTGGACACTTCCTTGAGGGCACCCCTGCTCGGGGTCCCTCCCTGATTGATATAGGTGACCGCAGTCCGGTTGTCGGAGCGAACCTGAACTGGCAGGCCATGAAGGTGAAGCGTCAGCTGCACCAGCAGCAACCGAACCACCCTCAGCTCCAGAACATTGATGGGGGCGTGGGCCTCCTGAGGGCCCCACAGCCCCTGGAATTGGAGGGCTCTCCAGTAGCCCCCCAAACCTGACAGACTGGCATCCGTGGTGACCGTCTCCCAACATGGTGTCAGAAATGATCTGCCCCCAGAAGATTCCTCGATTCCAGCCACCACAGGAGGGACCGCCGGACCAAAGGAGATAGAACAAACGCCTGATCCAGAGACAGGGGACTCTTGTCCCAGACTGACAGAAGATGGAGCTGAAGGGGTCTCATGTGAAATTGAGCATAAGGGACTGCCTCGAAGCAGGCCACCATCTGTCCCACCAATTGCATCCCTTGCCGGATGGAGGGACGAGGGCTGGACAGCAAGAATTGAACCAGAGCTTGAAGAGAGTCCACCTTCTGCTGAGGAAGGAAAATCCTGGCCTGAACAGTATCCAGAGTCATTCCCAGGAAGGGGGTCACCCGGGATGGGAAGAGGGAGGATTTGGGATAATTGATCATCCATCCGAACATTTCCAATACCGCCAGCTGGAGTGAATGGGACGTAATGAGAAGGTCGTCCAAATAAGGAAGAATGCGAATACCCCGGGCTCTGAGAAGGGCCATCACACCCGCCAGCACCTTGGTGAACACTCTGGGGGCTGAGGTGAGACCGAAGAAAAGTGCCACAAATTGGTAGTGTTGTTCCTCCACTGCGAACCTGAGGAACCGCTGATGCCCTGGAAAGACCGGCACATGGAGGTAAGCATCCTTGATATCTACTGAAGTCATGAAGTCCCCCGGGCGCAGGGAGCTGATAGCGGAGCGCAGAGTTTCCATGCGAAAACGTCTGGTCCTGATGAACTTGTTGAGAAGTTTTAAGTCCAGGATGGGTCTGATGGAAGCATCCTTTTTGGGAACT
The DNA here is from genome assembly GCA_027917425.1 of Gastrophryne carolinensis. NCBI lineage: Eukaryota > Metazoa > Chordata > Amphibia > Anura > Microhylidae > Gastrophryne > Gastrophryne carolinensis. The sequence goes on from CM051237.1 coordinate 22,446,639, forward strand.
GTGAAGAGATTGGAATAGTAGCTCTGACCTCTCTCTCCCGGAGGGACCCGACAAATGACTCCCATGGCCAAGAGGTTTTGTACCGCCAGAAACAGACCCCGAGATGCCCGAGGGTCCGCAGGAACCAGGGACCTGAGGAATCTGGGAAGAGGCCAGTCCGCAAACTCCAGCTTGTATCCTCCAGAATCCAATTGTCTGAGACTTGTTGAGCCCAGACCTGAGCGAAGAGCCGCAGCCGCCCCCCCACCCGCAAGGGTGAGGGCGCCCCCTCATGGCTGAGTGGGCTTGGCAGTAGATTTGGGTTTGGAGCCCCAGGAGGATCCGGGCCGGGCACGGCCTCTGCCCTTACCCCAGAAATCTCCCCTGTGCCTGACCTAGATCCGCAAAAGGAGGGAGAGAAGGACCCGGAGCCCCGAAAGGGTTGCGGCTGCTTTTTGCGTTGGGGCAACTTACCTCCCTTTGCAAAAAGGTCCGAACGATCACCAAAAAGGCGCAGCCCCTTAAAGGGGAGCCCTGTGAGTGCCTTCTTAGCATTGTCAGCTGCCCACTGGCGCAACCAAACCGAGCGGCGGATAGAGACAACCAGAGCCGAGGTCCTGCTACACATCCGAATGGTGTCATCTAAGGCAGAAAGAACATAGGTGATGAACATCTCACATTGTGACAAGGCCCTAAAATCAGCACTAGAAGGATCCTCATGGGAACCATCCAGAAGACCCTTGATCAAGGTCTTAATAGCCACGGCCGTAATAGCGGAAGCACAAACCGGGCGCAAAGCAGAACCCACACAGGCAAAGGCGTGGGAAGCCAGCTGGTCACCCTTCATCCTTCAAGGTAGTGGAATCAGGGGTATGCACCACAGAAGTGTTGGACAACCCCAAAACAGGGGCATCCACTTCTGGGGGGAGTTGACCAAAATTTGACCACATCCGAGGGGAATGGATACCTCCTATCCCACCCCTTAGGGATACCGGGGAGCCGGCTAGGCCGCTCCCATTCCTTGAGAACCAGATTATTAAAATGCGTCTGCTCTAGGAATTCCAAATGTGGTTTTGCGGTGCCGAACAATTCCCCCTGCTGCAGGAAGGGAAATGGAGAGTACTTCAAAAATTTGAGTCAAAAGTCTATGGGTGTCATCAGCATCCCAATGCTCTGAGCCGGCATCAGCGCCAAGGTAATGCTGATCATCAGAAACATCTGAATCTGAGAATAACTCCCCTTCCTCCAGAGGGGTATAGTCAGACAAATCAAGGAATTCATCCTTCTCCATGGGAAAGGCCGGCGCAGCAGGCGCCACGTGCAGTCTCTTAGCTGGAGCCTTACGGGCCGCAGAGCTAGAAATCAGTCTCTCAATGTTGGCCAGCCTGGTAGAAACATCAGGTTGAGACTCCCCACTAGTGTTAATCTCACTGGGGGTCATAATCAAACGAGGCGGTGTGGGGGAAGACACGGTGGGCGCAGACCCAGACAAATGCAGCCCAGAATGCCGCGCAAGCTGGGCGCAGGGTACACAGACCCGCACGTCATCGCTCACATGGGATGCCCCACACACAACCGGGTTTGCCCCGATGGGACCCCGAGCACAACATCCTGTGAAGCCTCCATATGGTAAATTATTTTGGTGTCACTATGACCAGTGGGAATTACGCTTGTGCAGCTACCCGGGATGCCCCTTAAGTGTCCGCTAGTGGGAGGATTAAATAATTAGGCCTCTAATGGTGTCAATAGGGCTAATAGAGGGCACAGGACCGGGAGAAACCTCTAAATAGGTTTGTCCCGCCTGAAAGACACACAAAAAAACAAAAACACCCAATCAGAATGACTACACAATATATAAAGCATAATCAAACCCAGGCCCCGCTGAGGGCACTCACGCGACCGCCGAAGAGCTAGCACTCCACCGAATCACAGGGACAAGATGGCGCTGAGAGGCTCGGGAGGGGCGGGCCGCTTGTGAAACGCGCCCAGCGCTAGGCCACGCCCCCTCAAGGAACGTGGGGACAGGCCGATACCGGTCTCCCCGCAGCCAATCAGCCAGCCCGGTGTGACGTCACCGCCCAGCGCATGCCGCCGAGCGCGCGCACGCGGGGCATTCAAAAAAAAGTAGATACCGGAGGAGAAGGAGATCGCTGAGCACATGTGCCAGCGCGAGTTACAGAGTCCACATAAACATCACATATACATCACATGCCCGACGAACGGGGCAATGGGAGAAGGGGGAAGTGTAAGCCCATAGTTACATTAGGGATATGTAAGGTAGGGCAATAAGCGGACGGGGCATCCCAAAAACAGGCTCACCAAACCTGTGCCGCCTACCCTTTGGTGGGGGATTTGCGGTGGAGCAATCTCCAGTAAAGCACCTCTAATAGGTGCTGCCTACCATCACCCGACCACGCAGCCAAGGCTGGGAGGCAAGTAAAGGTGGAACGGGTGGGAATAACACAGGGCCAGGGGGCAGTGAAGCCCCAGCTTACCTGCGAGGAGAGAAGCCATCTTGACCTTCGCAGCCCACTGCAGAGAAGGAACTGGGAATTAGTGGGAGGTCCCGGGTACATAAGGACCGGGAGGGGCTTCTTTTTTGCCATCTCTGCAGTAAAGCGCCCTCTTGTGGACTATATCCCAGACGTAATGAATCATTACTGGAGCAGGGCGTGCTGCACACTTGGAATAAATGGCGTCACCAGCCTCTGCTGCCACCAATGTCCCTACAGGTAAGGTAAGCCTGCTCCCAATTTATCTATTGCACTGTATGTCCCAGATGGGCTCTCAGAGATTAGAGTTAGGACTGCACCCCACAGAGGCACTTTGGCGTGGCGGTGCAGCTTAAGCTACTTCTGCAGATGTGTGTGACCGAGTCCTCTGTTTTTAACCAAGTTTAGAGACAGATTGTAGGCTGGCCCGCAAGCTAACAGGGTTGAGTGCTGTGGCTCCTTTAAGACTTGTGTGTACTAATTGCCCTGTTAACATGCACCTCCCAGGTTAGTTATAAAATGGTCTGAGCGGCTGCCACCCCCCCTTTGTTTCCAATGTCCCTACCAAAATACCCCCTCACTCTATGGTGGTATATCTCTGACACAATAAGAGACATGCATGGCGTCATCAGCCCTGATAGCTTTTTTCATTAGCATCTAAAACCAGAACAACCCCCAAACAATGTAATATATCAAAAGTCTGTGGCTACAAACGTGTAGTGTCTCCACCACATCACAGGCTTCCCTGCTCAGATATCCCCTTTCTTCATATTGGTACATCCCCTGTACAATTAGAGTTATGAGAGGTCCTGCCACATGCTGCCATCAGCTTTCATACTATGCTACTACTATGATTATATCTCTTTTACAGCGAGACATTAGAGGACAAATATCTACAATGAAATATTTATTGTGGTGGATGTGTGTGGCGTCTCCAGCCTCAGATGCCATTAACCCCTCCTCCATCTTGAATCCCGCCCGTCATAGGATTACATATAGAAGCTTACCTGCGCCAATCACTTGTGAGATTTTCTCCTCCTTACGCCGCTCATCACTCATCCGTCCCATTTCTTCGTCTGATCTATCGCCTTTATCGGCCAGTGGATGTGTCTCTGGTGTCACCTGGCAACTGGACACCTCCACCTTACACAATGATTTGTTGACCTCTGCATCACTTGACTGATCCAATACAAGCTCCGCCTCCTCAATCCCTGTCTGATGAAAGAAAGGAGGAGCAAAGCCGGATTGTAAGCAAGCAACTACGACAATGGAAGCAGATAATTATAGATTCTGTGAATAAAGAGGGCGGGGAGATCTCTGGTGTATATACCTGATAATGGTGCGGTGTGACTTCCTGTGTGGAATCCTGGGAATAAAGAGGGCGGGGAGATCTCTGGTGTATATACCTGATAATGGTGCAGTGTGACTTCCTGTGTGGAGTCCTGGGAATAAAGAGGGCGGAGATCTCTGGTGTATATACCTGATAATGGTGCGGTGTGACTTCCTGTGTGGAATCCTGGGAATAAAGAGGGCGGGGAGATCTCTGGTGTATATACCGGATAATGGTGCGGTGTGACTTCCCGTGTGGAATCCTGGGAATAAAGAGGGCGGGAGATCTCTGGTGTATATATCTGATAATGGTGCAGTGTGACTTCCTGTGTGGAATCCTGGGAATAAAGAGGGCGGGGAGATCTCTGGTGTATATACCTGATAATGGTGCAGTGTGACTTCCTGTGTGGAATCCTGGGAATAAAGAGGGCGGAGATCTCTGGTGTATATACCTGATAATGGTGCGGTGTGACTTCCTGTGTGGAATCCTGGGAATAAAGAGTGCGGGGAGATCTCTGGTGTATTTACTTGATAACAGTGTGGTGGTCATGTGATCCTATCAATGTTGGGGGAAAGAGCAGGGAGTTCATATTTTCTGATGCTGGAGGCATCTGCAGGAAACACACACAGGTTAGATAAAATGTCTTGTTGTCATTATCACATGATGGGAGGATTCTCTTTCCTGATGGGTAAGGGGCTGTTCCTCTATTATGGCATCCTCATAGAGCTCCTGGTGTCTTCCGAGATACCTCAGCTCCTTTATGTAGACAGATGTCATCACCCTGACACCATACAGGAACCTCACACAAAACACATACACACAAACACTGGTCACCCTCTGGACACACCATGTACTGCTTAATATTCTTTATACTGCTTACCTGTCCAGTCAGAAGCTCTGCGATCTTGTTGGTTACTTCAAGAATCTTCTGCATGGTGCGTCTCTCAGATATCAGAGAGGGAGGTGGAGACACTGTGATGGTCACATGGTCACCAGATTTCATAGGAGGAGCCTGTTTATGAAAAATTAAATGTCACATAACCACTCCCAGAACCCATATCGTCCCTCCGGCCCAGGGGTTTTATTGAGGCGAGATGTTGTGTGACCCTCCCAAAATCCCTATTACCTGTCCAGTCAGCAGGGATATGATCTCAAGGGTTAGGCTCCAAATAGTCTCAGTCACGTGACTCCAGTTCTTCTCCATCTTTGATGCGATAGTTCAATGGTGTGTGCTGGACTTCCACAGAGGGCATTCCTCTCAATACGACTGAGGTGCACGACTGGGTTTTAAGAGAAAATGGGGGAAGGGTTAGACCTATTTTATTAGGCTTCTTTGATCCCTTATGTGGTTGCTCTCATTACTGTGTTGTCCTGGGACGGTGGGCATGTAGAGGGGTAACTATTGCAGTACAAAGAAAACCACCGTTAGACTTACCAGTAACGGATATTTCAAGAATCCTTCAGCATGACCACTTACCCGTGTGGTCATGCTGAAGGATGATTTGGAAAGCGGCCTTTTATACAGGGAGGGTGGAAGAAGGGAGGAAGGGACCAGTAATTCTGTTCCACTCTGTTGAGCTGATTGGGGGACGGGATGAAAAAAAAGAATGTCATTGGCTGAACCTGTAAACCCAGATATCTCCGCCATTTCTTCTTCAATGTAAAAAATGAAAACAGTCTAGGATAGTGCCAAACGTAGCCCAACACAATGGTGTAATAATTACCTTCATACACCTCAACACAGAGGCCTTCAAGATGTCCACACCTCAACACAGAGGCCTTCAATATGTCCACACCTCAACACAGAGGCCTTCAAGATGTCCACATCCCACCTCAACACAGAGGCCTTCAAGATGTCCACATCCCACCTCAACACAGAGGCCTTCAAGATGTCCACATCCCACCTCAACACAGAGGCCTTCAAGATGTCCACATCCCACCTCAACACAGAGGCCTTCAAGATGTCCACATCCCACCTCAACACAGAGGCCTTCAAGATGTCCACATCCCACCTCAACACAGAGGCCTTCAAGATGTCCACATCCCACCTCAACACAGAGGCCTTCAAGATGTCCACATCCCACCTCAACACAGAGGCCTTCAAGATGTCCACATCCCACCTCAACACAGAGGCCTTCAAGATGTCCACATCCCACCTCAACACAGAGGCCTTCAAGATGTCCACATCCCACCTCAACACAGAGGCCTTCAAGATGTCCACATCCCACCTCAACACAGAGGCCTTCAAGATGTCCACATCCCACCTCAACACAGAGGCCTTCAAGATGTCCACATCCCACCTCAACACAGAGGCCTTCAAGATGTCCACATCCCACCTCAACACAGAGGCCTTCAAGATGTCCACATCCCACCTCAACACAGAGGCCTTCAAGATGTCCACATCCCACCTCAACACAGAGGCCTTCAAGATGTCCACATCCCACCTCAACACAGAGGCCTTCAAGATGTCCACATCCCACCTCAACACAGAGGCCTTCAAGATGTCCACATCCCACCTCAACACAGAGGCCTTCAAGATGTCCACATCCCACCTCAACACAGAGGCCTTCAAGATGTCCACATCCCACCTCAACACAGAGGCCTTCAAGATGTCCACATCCCACCTCAACACAGAGGCCTTCAAGATGTCCACATCCCACCTCAACACAGAGGCCTTCAAGATGTCCACACCCCACCTCAACACAGAGGCCTTCAAGATGTCCACATCCCACCTCAACACAGAGGCCTTCAAGATGTCCACATCCCACCTCAACACAGAGGCCTTCAAGATGTCCACATCCCACCTCAACACAGAGGCCTTCAAGATGTCCACATCCCACCTCAACACAGAGGCCTTCAAGATGTCCACATCCCACCTCAACACAGAGGCCTTCAAGATGTCCACATCCCACCTCAACACAGAGGCCTTCAAGATGTCCACATCCCACCTCAACACAGAGGCCTTCAAGATGTCCACATCCCACCTCAACACAGAGGCCTTCAAGATGTCCACATCACACCTCAACACAGAGGCCTTCAAGATGTCCACATCGCACCTCAACACAGAGGCCTTCAAGATGTCCACATCACACCTCAACACAGAGGCCTTCAAGATGTCCACATCACACCTCAACACAGAGGCCTTCAAGATGTCCACATCACATCTCAACACACAGGCCTTCAAGATGTCCACATCACAGCTCAACACAGAGGCCTTCAAGAGGCCCACACCTCAACATACATGCCTTCAAGATGTCTATACCTCAACACACAGGCCTTCAAGGTATCCACACCTTAACATACAGACCTTCAAGATGCCCACACCTTAACATACAGGTCTTTATGATGTCAACACCTCAACAAATAGGCCTTCATTATACCAACATCTCAACACACAGCCCTTTATTATACCAACACCTCAACACACAGCCCTTTATTATACCAACACCTCGAAAACCGCCCTTCAAGATGCCCACCCCTCAACATACAGCCCTTCAAGATGCCCACCCCTCAACATACAGCCCTTCAAGATGCCTACCCCTCAACATACAGCCCTTCAAGATGCCCACCCCACAACATACAGCCCTTCAAGATGCCCACCCCTCAACATACAGCCCTTCAAGATGCCCACCCCTCAACATACAGCCCTTCAAGATGCCCACCCCTCAACATACAGCCCTTCAAGATGCCCACCCCTCAACATACAGCCCTTCAAGATGCCCACCCCTCAACATACAGCCCTTCAAGATGCCCACCTCTCAACATACAGCCCTTCAAGATGCCTACCCCTCAACATACAGCCCTTCAAGATGCCCACCCCTCAACATACAGCCCTTCAAGATGCCCACCCCTCAACATACAGCCCTTCAAGATGCCCACCCATCAACATACAGCCCTTCAAGATGCCCACACCTCAACATACAGCCCTTCAAGATGCCCACACCTCAACATACAGCCCTTCAAGATGCCCACACCTCAACATACAGCCCTTCAAGATGCCCACACCTCAACATACAGCCCTTCAAGATACCCACCCCTCAACATACAGCCCTTCAAGATGCCCACCCCTCAACATACAGCCCTTCAAGATGCCCACCCCTCAACATACAGCCCTTCAAGATACCCACCCCTCAACATACAGCCTTTCAAGATGCACACACCTCAACATACAGCACTTCATGATGCACACACCTCAACATACAGCCCTTCAAGATGCCCACCCCTCAACATACAGCCCTTCAAGATGCCCACCCCTCAACATACAGCCCTTCAAGATGCCCACCCCTCAACATACAGCCCTTCAAGATACCCACCCCTCAACATACAGCCTTTCAAGATGCACACACCTCAACATACAGCACTTCAAGATGCCCACACCTAAACAAACAGCCCTTCAAGATGCCCACACCTAAACAAACAGCCCTTCAAGATGCCCACACCTAAACAAACAGCCTTTCAAGATGCCCACACCTAAACAAACAGCCCTTCAAGATGCCCACAACTAGACATACAGCCTTTCAAGATGCACACACCTCAACATACAGCCCTTCAAGATGCCCACAACTAGACATACAGCCCTTCAAGATGCCCACACCTAAACAGCCCTTCATGATGCCCACACCTCAACATAAAGCCCTGCATGATGCCCACATCTCAACATACACCCTCTATTAATATGCACAGCAAACGATTCTGATTGGATAAGAGCCCATATATGCACCACAGGACCGGGGAAAGGCACGCTTTTTGTGGGTGATCTGTGGGGATTCACACAGCGAGGAATCCCAAATCAGCATGTCCGAGAGGAAGGAACAAAATCTGGAATTGTCAAAATCCCCAGTTTAGTTTCACTTTAAAACCTAGCTGGTGGCCGTATACTCACCTCGAGACTTGATCGCACAGCACTTGTGCAGAAGTTCTGAGGGCATCCCTGCACTCCTCTAGCTGAGAAGTGCGGCCAGCAGGAGCCGCCCAGGAAATCGGTTCCATTCAGAAGCTCAGCAGCGAGTTTGGCTTGGATGCACATGTGCTGTGGGAGAGTGGATCGAGGGGAGTAAACAGCTGATCTTTGAGGCTTTCACATACGGGGCATCCCAGCTGAAACCAGGGTGAGCGTTAAGCTTCCACGCTAACAGCTAACCTTTTCCCGGTCCAACGGCGCATGCGGAGGCTCTCGTCCAATCAGAGCCATTTGCCGTACTTATGTCATTTGGCAAACAGCTATGATCATCTGCAATGGGGAGCAAGAGTGGCCGCATCATCTGTATCTTCGGGTTGTGTGCACGCTCCCGCCCCAGCCATTCAGATAGGCACTGGGGATGCGCCCGCTTGCGCTCCCTATTGCAGAACATTCAGAGCCGTTTGCCAAATACCACTGGCATGGCAAATGGCTCTGATTGGAGGAGAGCCTGCGCATGCAACACTGAACTGGGGAAAGGTAAGCTGGGAACTTGGGGGTTTCACACAGCGGTAAATATCAAATTGGGATGCCCCAAGGGCCCTCGGGGCAGAACTCGGGAAAGGTGGGATTTTAGTCTGTGCCCTTGAGGAATCCTGGCTTTGGATGCCCTGCTGTGTCCAACCACATTATACATACCCCAACGGTGGGTGATCCCACGGCATAGGCGCGGTTCAGCTCCAATCAGCTTTCTTGGCTGTGCATATAGAAAAATGTGGGGCACATGCGCCATACGATCAACGGTAAAATGTCTATTGAGCAACCGGTGGTTTCACACAGAGGTGGATCCCAAATGGGGATGCCACAAGAGCATTTTATGCACAGTAGGCCCAGCTTTGGACCAATTTAAAGTGCACCAAAACGAAATTGGCCCTAATCAGGGTGCCCCGGGGGAAAAGACCAAAACCTAGGATGGTCAAAATCCTGGGTTTTGGTCCACTTTAATATGCACAGCTAGGAAATAAGATTGCAGGAGAGCCAGCGAATGAGCTGGCGGGGGAGAACCTGACCGTGCAGTCATAATAATGATTTGCCATAAAGACTTCATCTCTAATGAAAAGAAAGGAAGGGGTAACAGTCACATGGTAAGAAGGGGTTAATAATTAGTCTCATAGTAAGAAGGAGCTAATAATTAGTCTTATGGTAAAAAGGGGTTAATAATTAGTCTTATGGTAAAATGAGGTTAATAATTAGTCTTATGGTAAGAAGGAGCTAATAATTAGTCTTATGGTAAGGAGCTAATAATTAGTATTATGGTAAGAAGGAGCTAATAATTAGTCTTATGGTAAGAAGGGGATAATAGTCTTATGGTAAAATGAGGTTAATAATTAGTCTCATAGTAAGAAGGGGATAATAGTCTTATGGTAAGAAGGGGATAATAGTCTTATGGTAAGAAGGGGATAATAGTCTTATGGTAAAAAGGGGATAATAGTCTTATGGTAAAAAGGGGATAATAGTCTTATGGTAAAAAGGGGTTAATAGTCTTATGGTAAAAAGGGGTTAATAGTCTTATGGTAAAAAGGGGTTAATAATTAGTCTTATGGTAAGAAGGGGATAATAGTCTTATGGTAAGAAGGGGATAATAGTCTTATGGTAAGAAGGGGATAATAGTCTTATGGTAAGAAGGGGATAATAGTCTTATGGTAAGAAGGGGATAATAGTCTTATGGTAAGAAGGGGATAATAGTCTTATGGTAAGAAGGGGATAATAGTCTTATGGTAAGAAGGGGATAATAGTCTTATGGTAAGAAGGGGATAATAGTCTTATGGTAAGAAGGGGATAATAGTCTTATGGTAAGAAGGGGATAATAGTCTTATGGTAAGAAGGGAATAATAGTCTTATGGTAAGAAGGGAATAATAATCTTATGGTAAGAAGGGAATAATAGTCTTATGGTAAGAAGGGAATAATAGTCTTATGGTAAGAAGGGGATAATAGTCTTATGGTAAGAAGGGGATAATAATTAGTCTTATGGTAAGAAGGGGATAATAATTAGTCTTATGGTAAGAAGGGGTTAATAATTAGTCTTATGGTAAGAAGGGGTTAATAATTAGTCTTATGGTAAGAAGGGGTTAATAATTAGTCTTATGGTAAGAAGGGGATAATAGTCTTATGGTAAAAAGGGGTTAATAATTAGTCTTATGGTAAAAAGGGGTTAATAATTAGTCTCATGGTAAGAAGGGGCTAATAATTAGTCTCATGGTAAGAAGGGGCTAATAATTAGTCTCATGGTAAGAAGGGGTTAATAATTAGTCTCATGGTAAGAAGGGGTTAATAATTAGTCTTATGGTAAGAAGGAGCTAATAATTAGTCTCATGGTAAGAAGGGGCTAATAATTAGTCTCATGGTAAGAAGGGGTTAATAATTAGTCTTATGGTAAGGAGGAGCTAATAATTAGTCTCATGGTAAGAAGGGGTTAATAATTAGTCTTGTGGTAAAAAGGGGTTAATAATTAGTCTCATAGTAAGAAGGGGTTAATAATTAGTCTCATGGTAAAAAGGGGTTAATAATTAGTCTCATAGTAAGAAGGGGCTAATAATTAGTCTCATGGTAAGAAGGGGCTAATAATTAGTCTTATGGTAAGAAGGAGCTAATAATTAGTCTCATGGTAAGAAGGGGTTAATAATTAGTCTCGTGGTAAGAATGGGCTAATAGTCTTATGGTAAAAAGGGGTTAATAATTAGTCTCATGGTAAGAAGGGGCTAATAATTAGTCTCATGGTAAGAAGGGGCTAATAATTAGTCTCATGGTAAGAAGGGGTTAATAATTAGTCTTATGGTAAAAAGGAGCTAATTAGTCTCATGGTAAGAAGGGGTTAATAATTAGTCTCGTGGTAAGAAGGGGCTAATAATTATGGTAAGAAGGGGTTAATAATTAGCCTTATGGTAAGAAGGGGTTAATAAATAGTCTTATGGTAAGAAGGAGCTAATAATTAGTCTTACTGTAAGAAGGATAAGTCTTATGGTAAGAAGGAGCTAAATTTAGTCTTGTGGTAAGAAGGGATTAATAGGGGTTAATTGCAGGACACAGCCCACCTCCATCTTACCAGCAGCTGCAGCAACAGAACCAATGTCGCCCCGTCCACTCCCGCTCTCTGCTCCTCTCCCTGTAAAAATGGCGGGAACTTACAATTACCTCAGCAGGAGATGACGTCACTTTCGTCCATTCCCATTACGCCACTGTGGTACTGGCGGAACTGTGCTATTCTGTAACCCAATGCTGAGCTACGAGAAAATAGCCGCAGGGGCCATTTTTTTTTTTTTTATATTTAACGCTTTTTTTTCTCACTGCGAGCATGGGGATGTATCGCGTATTTATAACATGGTCAACAATTATGAAAGGCTCGTAATACTAGAGATTAACTGGTCACCGCTTTGGGGAGGTGGTTGTGGGCTACGACAAAATGGCGGCTGCGTGTTCCTAGGTGAGGAGAAGCATACCTATACCTACCAACACTGTTAAACGTTTGTTAAATTAGGCCACGCTCCCTCATTGGTTGATGTATAGGAGATAGGTTGTCACAGTTAAAACAATACAAACACTTTAAATAGGAAAATTAATCATTTATTGACGCAGATCTGCATATTAAACTTAAAGCGGTGCTTTATCCTGAATAAGAGTCTATCTTATATGTTTCCCACACCCTGTACATACACATACCTCCCAACTTCCAAAGATATGAAAGCGGGACAAGCCACGCCCCTGGCCACACACCCTGTCACGCCCCCTGCCACGCCCCCCCACCACGCCATATTTGCCACCCATTTAAAAAAATATATATATTTCTTTAATATTAAGCAATGTCTTACCTTATCCTCCGGGGTCCTCGGGCCTCTGTAGTCACGTGTCTTCAGCGGGTGGGAGGAGCCTAACGGCCCACTCTCATGTCCCGCGCTGGCACTGGTCAATGGCCGGGGCGGGGCAAACCAGGGCGAGTTGGCCAATCAAGAGGCCCTGCTTACAGAGGAGCCAAAGTGGCTGATAACTGGGCGGCGGAGGTGATCGGCGGGGAGGGGGTGCGGGCGGGCGTTCGGCGGCGGAACAGCTGATCGGGAGGGCGGGGAGGATAATGCGCATCCCGGGACAATTAGCAATCATCCGGGACCGCGGGATAATGTGGGAAAATCGGGACAGTCCCGGGAAAATCGGGACAGTTGGGAGGCATGCATACAGATTGCTCACATTAATCCGGACCCTCACCCTAAATAAGAGCCTATCATATGTTTCCCACACCCTGTACATACAGATTGCTCACATTAATCCGGACCCTCACCCTGAATAAGAGCCTATCTTATATGTTTCCCACACCCTGTACATACAGATTGCCCACATTAAAAATCATCCTACCTGCATCTACTGCATGTTATGAGCCTTTAAACATCCAAGATGGCGACTCATGGAGCATCAGGCAGCCTGCAAACAGGAAGTGCCTTCTGACTGTGCTGCTCTGCATTCTGGGATTGCTGTCCTTTCCCTGACCCCAGCTCTGCTCTGTCTGAAAAAAACACAGCTATAACCCCACCCCCTGTACTTTATCCCGCTCTCCTCTCCTCAGTAAGTGTGATGCTTCTGAGTCAAGATGGCGGCGCCTGTTTCCTAAAGTCCTGAACAGAGTTGCAGCCCAGTGAGGGAAAGAATAAGTAAGTTACTAAAAGCTTAAAATATATTAATGTTAGATGCTGGGGAATCGTTTTATAAGGGTTTGAGCTTTTCAATAAATCATGGTGAAGGTCCGGTTTAAACGTTTGTTAAATTAGGCCACGCCCCTCATTGAGTCACGTATAGGAGATAGGTTGTAACAGTTAAAACAATACAAACATTTTAAATAGGCAAATTAATCATTTATTGGCGCAGATCTGCTTATTAAACCTAAAAGAACAACAAAAGACAAGGGGACACAGACTCAAAAGAGGGACATTTGGGAGGTATGCATACTTTCCAAGTGTCCCTGATTTGGAGGGACTGTCCCTCTTTTGAGTCCCTGTCCCTTGTTGTTCTCATTTGTCCCTCCTTGAGGTGTAACATGCAGATCTGCAGAATTCGCCTATATAAAGTGTTTATATTGTTGTAACTGTTACATCCTATCTATCCCTCAATGAGGGGTCGTGGCTTAATTTAACAAATGTCCCTCTTTCCCACCCCGAAAAGTTGGCAGGTATGCAGAAGCGTGCCAACGAGATATCTGGGAGGGGCTTTGTTACATTGGCTCTGCCCCTTCACATGTGAGGCAGGAGTTTAGTGATTCCCAGTGATAGAAGTGGTAAGGGAGCCATTAAAGCGAACCAAAACCCGGGATTTTGACTATCCTGGGTTTTGGTCCTTGCCTGATCGGGGATGCCCGCTGTGTAAAACCCCCCAAATCACCAATGTCACCTCACCTCTTCCCGGTCCTACGGCGTATGCGTGGCCACTTGTCCAGTCAGCGCACTCGTAGCCACTGACATCACATCCTCTAAGGTGAGTGGCTCAGAGTGCGCTGGCAGCCGCATCCCCCGCTGCCCTCTAACAGGGAACATACCTGTGCCGGCCATTCACAAATGCCTGATGCGGGCACACGCCCTGTTAGAGGGGCAGCGAGGAAGCGGCTCGCGTATGCGCCATTGGACGGGAAAACAATGTAAACAAGGATGCCCTAGGGAGGAGGGAATCGATCGCCGTGGGTTTTGGTCCACTTTAAAGCGAACCAATCACCTGGATTTTCACTATTCTGGTGGTCGTTTCATGCCCTGGCTGTGTAAACCCCCCTTCCTAGATCACCCCGTCATCCCCACGTTCCCATGGCGCATGTGCGGGCGCTTCTAAAATTAGTGGTTCATTACGTGCCTACTAGGGTTGCCACCCAGCGGGTGTTTCACCGACACAGATGTTATTTCTTGCACTCGGCTGGTACTGGTAATTTGTTTTTACCAGCTGTCAGGGAACTGCGGGTCACGTGATCCAACTATAAACCAGGGACCTCCGGACACACAGACCGCGTTCCCCAGAAACCCTTGTCCAAGCCTTCCTATCAGGAATACCAGGCCCGAAGCCTGCGGACACACAGATTCTTGGCTTAAGGCAAACAGATCCCTCAAGTTAAATATAGGTTTTAATTCTATAAGCACACTAGGCAGTGATAACAAACATTTGGCTATGATGGAATATGAAATAACAAATAACAAATGCTGTTCTGAGACGGTTACATGATAGAGTGAGTTACACAGAGAAATAATAGGCAGTTACCTTAATATGCAGTTGCAGAGTAGTGGTGATGGAGAGCTCGCACAAGAGGTAAGTGGCAAGCTGGGTGGATGGACCTCTCCAGGAATGACAATGTTCTCATCCCCTTGGCCTACTTTTAAGCAGGTCTCTCCCCTCCACCCCCTCCCTTCTGTGGGACGGATTGTCACCTCCCACTGTCCCTTTAGGGGTTATAACTTTGGGCAGGGGGTCGTATGGCTTTGGATACGGCACCAAAAGATTGGGCTGGATGCCGGGCATCCTATGAGTCCTGAAATGGGGTCCCTAAGTGGGTCAAAACCTTAGATCTCCGTGTGCTGTTTTGCGAGCAGGTTCTGGTTCTGTACCTGGCTTGGTGCTGAGACACATGGTGGCGCAGCTATGGTCCGATTTGTGTTGGTGTCGCTTGTCTGCAGCTCTCATCTTTTGATGTGACTGTTTAACGGCCACCTCCAGACCCACTGGAGTCTTCCCAGGCTGGAGGTGTCAGCGAATCAGCGGGGAGTCTGTGATCTGCCCTACTTAACCCAGAAATGCTAATTCCCCTTCCTGGGGAGATAAGGACCTATGCATATTGATGACTAAGAGCCTTACCAGGGGGAAATAAAGGAGAACTCCGGACTTGTATCTGTGAGTTTTCCGCACTTAAGCTGGATCGTTCCTTCACACCAGCAATTAATGGGCGGTGTGGCGTGGACGGGGACATCAGGAGTGTGCTGTATGTTTGACACTGCTGCATCAGGTCCTCGCCTCCATCCTCTCTCATCTCCTTGCCCGATCGGCGCCTGCCGTGACATCACCTGTGCCTCGCTCCCTCCCTCCTTTCCCTCATCTGTGTGCTCTGACCTCCGCGACCCCGCAGTGATAAAGAAGGCCGGTGTGCGCATGCGCTGCTGCATTTAGCAGAGCTACTTCAAGCAAGGAAACAACTCCTGCACGTATATTATTATTATTATTATTATTTATATAGCGCCATCAACTTCCATAGCGCTTTACAAGGTATGATTACAGACAGGGTAAAACATAGTACAGAGAACAATACAAAATTAGATGCCAACGGTTAAAACCAAGTGTTGTGAGCACAGGAGACAATAGGGAGGAGTGCTCTGCCCTTGCGAGCTTACAGTCCAAAGATAACATATAATAAATGTAGCATACATATATATGTATATATCTCCGCGGGACCTATTATGTTACAATCCTTTCCATTCACCACATGAAGCAATCAGATAATTTGTGTATATTATCCACCACCTGTTACTTAGTACACGTACCAGATGCAAATAAATGTCTGGCCTTTAGAAATCCAACCTTGGTTCCTTTATAATCACTTTCCTCGAATCCAGATATAAATTATAGTTATATATATATATATATATATATATATATATATACTTCTCATAAATGATCGACTAATGTATTTTAAAATGGATTATTCCACATTTATTCAGTTGCACATGTAAAAAAGAATCACTTTGGCGCACATAGCATAATTCTGCGAGTATTGGTCTTATGCGCTATATTAAAATAACTCTTACCAGATAGTAAGTTCAAACTTGCATTGTATACAAACACTTGTTCTAAAATGTGGAATGGAAGTTTTCCTCCTATTCATACCCCTCCAATGCGACTCGCGTCTTTAAACAGCAAACACCATATGCCGCCAAGTCCCAGGCCTCTGGACTCGGCAACCGTCAGCTGTTTTCGGGGGTCACGTGATCGGCAATAGGCTCTGCCTAACGCGTTTCGTCACTAGGACTTAATCATAGGCGCCTATGATTAAGTCCTAGTGACGAAACGCGTTGCATCTGGTACGTGTACTAAGTAACAGGTGGTGGATAATATACACAAATTATCTGATTGCTTCACGTGGTGAATGGAAAGGATTGTAACATAATAGGTCCCGCGGAGATATATACATATATGTATGCTACATTTACTATTTGGTTAGAGACTTTGTGACAGTCTCTGTCTTTCTCCTGCGCAGTGGACATATATGACAGATACTGGTCTAAGATATTTAATAGAAAGCGAGCGCGGATCTACAGACTTTTTTGTCTTTGCTTATATATATATATATATATATATACAAGCGGCCCTAGAGTGCCATCTGATACCCTCTCCTGAGAGCATCCCGATTTGGGATGCCCCGCTGTCTCAACCCCCCCCCAGTCGCCTGCTATATTTACCTTACCAACAACCCCACGGTGCGTGTGCGGTGGGCGCAGTATCACTCGCATTCTAGTCAGCTGTGTGCTGTCACGCCCCCTGTAACTGAATGGTTGGCAGGAAGTGCGATGGGATGGATGAGTGATGCTGTGCGCCTCCGATGTGTGCGGCTGGGATCCCATTCAGCTTCTCCAGCCGCTCATTAAAGTGGACCAAAACCCACGCCAATCAGATTCCCGGGCTGATCAATCCCCCCCCTCCCCCGGAGCATCCCCCCAGGTTGCCCCATTCACTTACCTTGTTTCCCGGTCCAACGGCGCATGCACGAGCCATGGCCGCGTCCCCGCTGTCTCTCTAGCAGGGCGTGTGCCCACACCAGGCATTTGTGAATGCCCGTGCACGCTCCCTGTTAAGAGGGAAGCGGAGGGATGTGGCCGACAGCGCACTCGAAGCCGCTGGCCTTAGACAAAGCCTTAGATGGTGTGACATCAGCAGCTCCGAGCACGTTGATTGGACGAGTGGCCAAAGGATCGGGAAGAGGTGAGTTGGGCTCAGCGATCTGGGGGGTTTCACAGAGCGAGGCATCGCCGATCAGGGGAAAGGACCAAAACCCAGGATAGTCAAAATCGTGGGTTTTAGTCCACTTTAACATGCACGAGCGAAGAAGCTGATTGGACGAGAGGCTGGGCCATGGCCTTTTACAAAGGTAACAACTCCAGGCTCTGATCCTTCTCGTCTTCCACATTGATCCCCTTCTATACAGGTTAGAGACTGCACTTGCTTTACTTCTGGTGATCACACTCTTCTCTTCTCTCTCACTTTTATCTTTTCTTTCTTTCTTATTAGCTCTCTCTTTCCCTTTTCTCTTTCATGCTTACCTTCCCCTCTTACTCCTTTCTTTTTTCTCTCTCTATCACACTTTACTCTTTACCTCCTTTTTTTTCTCCCGGCATCAATCTCAAATTCTTCTCTTTCTTTCTTCTTTATCCCTCTCTTTTTCTTCATTACCTCTCTTTCCTTCACTCATCTCCCTCCTTTGCTCTTACCTCTCTTTCTCATTTTATTTTAAACTCCTTATTTTGCTTCTTGCTTCCCTCGTCCCTTTCAGGTTTCTCTCCTTCTCTTCTCTTTTCTCTCTCACTTTCCCATACTCCACCCTCATCATCTCTCTCCTCTCTATTTACTTCTCCCTTTCTCCCTCTCCTCATGCTCTGCCTCTATTTTCTCTCATTCGGCAAAAGGTTCTGACTGATTGCATTGGGAAGCGTGCCCGGCCGCACACTCTCCCATCCTTGCCCATCTGAATGGTACAGGGGTTGCAGCAAACAAAGCTGTTTGCTGAAGAGCAGACGGATCTGATTGGACGAGAGCCTGCGCATGTGCCGTTGGAGCTGGTAAAGGCGAGCGATTCCTGGCACCCCAGGGGTTCAACGCAGCAAGGCATGCCAATTCAGGATTCCCAGTGCAAGGCCACCGATTGACCCTAGATTTTTTAAGATTCCTGGGCTGGCTCAGGTGGGGTTTGTTCCGATTTAAGTTTTTGTGACTAATGTTTTCATACTACATGCATCATTTTCCTTTAATCCGGACCTTCACCCTGAACAAGAGCCTATCTTGTATGTTTCCCCCACCCTGTACATACAGATTGCCCACATTAATCCGGGCCTTCACCCTGAACAAGAGCCTATCTTGTATGTTTCCCCCACCCTGTACATACACATTCAAAATAATCTTACCTGCACCTACTGCATTTTCTGAGCCTTTAAACATCCAAGATGGCGGCCCGTGGAGTCCCAGGCTGCCTACAAAAAGGAAAGGACTTCTGACTGTGCAGCTCTGCATTCTGGGATTGCTGTCCTTTTCCTGACCCCAGCTCTGCTCTGTCTGTGCAAAGCACAGCTATAACCCCCACCCCCTGTACTTTTCACCCCTCAGTATGTGTATGTATGCTGAGAAAGCTTAACCCTATGCAGATGTTGTGGAATGGCTGTACTCACAGAATTACATGGGAGCAACCATCTTGGATGACACCTGAGAGCCCTGCTTACACATGAGCATGAGTGGGGGATAGGTAGAGCCTTTTCTAGCACACAGACACACTTCAGCTGAGCTGGGAGCTCCCTTATAATCAGCCAGAGAGAGAATTTATCTGTTTTCACACAGAACGCTAGAAGGAGATAAAATCCTTTTCTAGCTGGCTGCATTGAAGATCAGCATGGCTGCAGTGTGCCTGTGTGATATTGTATTTCCACACAATCTGCTGGAGGTAATGAATGTAACCCTGTATTAATGTAAGTCAATGGGCTTGGCTGCCACAGAGTTGTTTACAATGTTGATACTAAAGTCTGTTGGAACAGTGCATGAAAGTGGTTGTCTTGTCCCACGACATGCATGTTAATTTTAACAGTTAACAGTTTAATATAATAGTTATTTGCATAGGCTGAGCAGTGTGCCTTTAATCCCCTTTGTCCCTTCCTGGCTCCCTTAGTCTTGCTCTGATGTGAGGAACATCTCCCTTCTTCCCCTCTCCTACTACCATTTTTGACATCCAAGCAGTGCACACCTGCTGCTTCCTTCTGCAGCTACAGTTTTCTACCTACTGCTGTGTATGGGTCACATCACAAGTTTTCCAGCTGCATTGAACGTACAAGTCTGCTGTAAGAAGTTTTGCTGCAAGATTCTGTACTAAAATAAAGCTTTTGAAACTTATCCACGTGATCCTCGAGCAGTTGAGTAAGCTATCTGCCAAGCCTTATGGAGTAAAGAAAACATCCATCATATTGGAGACACACACAAGGAACGTGGAGCTATCTACAGGATTCACGTTACTGCCATCTAGTGAGTCAGAATAGTGGACTTTCCTTTTAATAGTAATAGTGCAATAGTGGCCATTGGGTGGTAACGCACACATGATATTTTTCCTCCGCATTTCCCCATCTGTGCACTTGTGAACAACACATTTCCATGTGTTTCCATTTCCACACCAGTGAATAAACACACATATTTTAATGGTATTGCATAGTCTGAGGTTTATTAGACAGTATGCATTTACTTACAATGGGTGTCGGTCCACTCCAAGGGCGGAGAGAGATCTCGATGGCCAGGGTCACCCCTTACTTGATTAACCCCCTACAAGCCATGCAAAATGCAGCCTCACAAGCAGCAGTCGAGTGGCCTGTTGTTGCCCGATAGCCAACACAGACGTAATGGGGGCAGAACGCAGATCAAGGTAAAAATTACAAGGCTTGTAGGGGATTATTCAAGGGGGACCCCAGCAATCAGTCACCGATTGACTGATCTTAAAGGTGCCAGGGATATGCACCACCCAGATGGCCGCATCCCCAGCTTTCTTCTCCACAGCTCGCGCACCTATCTGAATAGCTGAACATGAGAGTGCGCGGGGGGTGTGGCAGAGGGTAATCACAGCGTGGCGGGAGCCGCCATAAAATGTGAGTTTACCGTGATCCCGGGGGTTTCACAGAGCGGGGCATCCCATTAGTGGCTGGACCTGGGTTTTTTTTCCAGGGCCATCTGACAAGGGTTTTGGTCCGCTTTAAAGGAACAGTCCAGTACCTTTTCTCCTCTCATAGCTGCAGCTTCTAGGTCTGGTGCTTAGAAACAACCCGATTCCCATGGATTTCCTGGGCACCCGCCCCCCTCTGGTGACCTAGGGCAGTGTTCCTCAAACCTGTCCTCAAGGCCCACCAACATGTCATGTTTTTTGGATCTCCAAATAGCCAGCTCTATTGCTCTGCAGCTGCGCTAATTACTCCACCTGTGCATCTTTGTGGAGATCTGCAAAACCTGGCCTGTTGGTGGGCCTTGAGGACAGGGTTGGGGACCACTGACCTAGGGCACGGTTTCTAAACCTGCGACACGCGTATCCCAGGGTGTACACGACGATGTTCAGGGGCACGGAAACAGAGGTGTCTGACTGGTGTGGTATATTATTTTAACAGTGACACTTGATCCAGTCTTCCATGAAAACTTATACTTATTATGATACTACTTATAATTGATCCGTACTTGGTTGTAACTTTGTGTCGCTAGGGGGTACCCCGCTTAAAAGAGGTTGAAGACCCCTGGACACCAAACCACTTCATGCACTACCTTGGCATGTCTCTTCTATAGATGGCTCCAGGGACACACATAAACTCACCAGATGTCCCACGTTGAGGCCCACTGTCCCTCTGAAACCTAAATGTCCCACTTTGCTTGACATGGGGAAGACTGTCCCACTAAGTGCAGAATGCAGGATGTCTCGGGGCTTTACAACTGCTCTGACTCTTTGAATTGTGGTAGTGAAATGGGGTCTAGGCTGTATTGCAAGGTCTTTGACCCTTCCACCCCATGGCTTGCACTTGAGAGGTTTAGGGCAACCTCAGGTAAGCCTGCTCCCAATTTATCTATTGCACTGTATGTCCCAGATGGGCTCTCAGAGATTAGAGTTAGGACTGCACCCCACTGAGGCACCTTGGCGCTGGTGGTGCAGCTTAAGCATACTTCTGCAGATGTGTGTGACCGAGTCCTCTGTTTTTAACCAAGTTTAGAGACAGATTATAGGCTGGCCTGCAAGCTGACAGGGTTGAGTGCTGTGGCTCCTTTAAGACTTGTGGTAGTGAAATGCATAAACTTCTGAGCATTGGCTCAATCACCAACATCTTTTATGGACCAAATATTCCTAGGGCATGTGACCCGTAATTAAGCCACATGATAAGCCACACCCCTACCATGCCCATCACCCACAAACTGCCCCACATTGAGGGCCCAAAAAATGAGTTAGTTTAGGCGCACATGGAAATTGGGGGGGGGGGGGGGGCGGGGGAAGTCTGATATTGGCAGCCAGGTATGTTTTTCACAGCCAGTGTAAGACAAAACATCTGTGACAGCCAAAAGGTGAGTACATCTTTTTTTAAGCCTGGCCAGGCCCTAAAAAAGTGTTTATTTTAAACATAAATACCATCCCCATGTGTTTTTCTGATGACACAGTTTATCATCTTTACATTTCAAAAACAAAAAACCCAATTAGCTTACCGGTAATGGCATTTCCAGTAATCCTCCAGGACGGCTTGGCCAAATAGCTCCTCCCAACTAAATATGAAACACAAACTGGACATAGTTCAATACCTGCCCCTTCCTCCTGGACCTCAGTGTCAGTGTTTTTAAAGAGGAATCCCAGAAGAAAAATGTCTAAACTGTAATATAAAATAAAAAAAAACCTACAAGCAATTACCGGTAAGCTAACTGGGGTTTTCCCAAACGTCCTCCAGGGCGATACATCCCGCCCCAACCGCCATCTTGGAGGACGGCGTCCTACGTGCCATTACCGGCAAGCTAATTGGGGGGGGGAAATAACCTGTAGAATCTTTCCACCAAATTCTTGTTTCTTGTTGGAAGAAAGATCCACTCTGTAGCGGGGAAGCCAAAGGCCTGTCTCCCGGAACCTTCGTAAGCTAACTGAATGGCTTCCTTAATCCATCTGACAATGGAGGCTTGCAATCCTCTATTTTTCCCTACAAACCAAAGCAACAAATGGTCGGATCTCCTCCACTCCGAGGTGCGATCTAAGTATGTCAATAAAATGATTCTGGCATCCAACAGATGCCAAATAGGGACGTAGTTTCCAGCTTGTTTCCTGCGAGGAAACACAAAAACACTTAGGTCCAGCAGGAGGGGGCGGGGTATTTAATCATGCCTAGCTTGTGCTTCCTAGGTGGGAGGAGCTACTATGCTAAGTCATCCTGGAGGATGCTTGGGCAAAACATTATTTCTGTTATAAGAAAATAATTTCATAGTTGAATAATTTGAACATATACACCAGCATAGCTAGGTAGGACAGCTTTTGCTGTGACCCCACACACACACAATTAAAATGACAGTATGGTTCCTCCCCGTATAAACTTTTTTTGTGTGTGGCAGTTGAGGCACGAAAGCATGATTCAATCAAAATATTTTTCCATGTAAGAAATCTTGCATGTCCGGCAAGCATTAATTTCCGCTTTCCACGTCCACAACATGCTTCTTCCCTGTATTAAGTCTTTCGGGTTCAATAATCAGTGACTTTTGCGATCACTATATTCACATGGCTCCTTTCATGACTGACGAGGGCAGATTTGAAAGAAAAACATTTCCCACATTCAGGACACGAAAATGGCTTCTCCCCTGTATGAACTCTGGTGTGATTGATGAGGGTCGATTTCTGCGAAAAGCTAGACCCACACACCGAACAGGAATACGGCTTCTGTCCCGTATGAACTCTTTCGTGGCCGATAAGGGTTGATTTGTAAGTGAAACATCTTCCGCATTCGGAACAAGAATACGGCTTCTCCCCCGAATGAACCCTTTCATGACTGACGAGGGCCGATTTATGAAAGAAACATTTTCCGCATTGCGAACAAGCAAATGGCTTTTGCCCCAGATGAACTCTTTGGTGTTTGTTAAGGTTGGATTTTTGAGAAAAACATTTGCCGCATTCGGAACAAGAATATGGCTTCTCTCCTGTATGAACTCTTGCGTGTTTGATAAGGGTTGATTTATCAGGAAAACATTTCCCACAATCGGAACATGAATATTCAGAACAAGATGGAGATCTGTGAGCTGTGTGATTGGGGCTTGGGGTAGTCGAGTCTATTCCTTCTCTGCTGGGAGATAAGGCATGGCGTTCCTCCATATCCCAGCTATATCTTCCATCTAGAGGAAAAAGGAAATGGAGAGGAAACAAAATGACAAGCCGATCATAAAGCTTTAAATGTCCGCTCTGCTGATTGGCCCACTATACCATTGTACTTCAATGTCTCCCAAGTGGTAAGCTGTCTGGTTTAGGAAAACCATCCTATTTCCCTCTTTCAACCCTTCTTTTAGGTGTGTTGTGGAAAAATATATTCAGAAGCAAAATGTCTTCAGGAAATGCAATATTTATTCGGTTAACCGGGGGCCGATATTCCTCGAAGGCCCAATACAACAGTTTCTCGGAGTTGCTTAAATACAGCTTCAGACAAAGAATCTTAAATGACCATCTGGAATGGTTGGCTTGACACATGTAAAGATTGGATTGGCTATTTCAAACATACACAGACATATATGGAAGGTATAGCTCGGACATAAAGAACATCTGTTTCTCATCAAGCAGAAACAACATTCCATTCTTGGTAATGGTTTAAACCTATGAGGAGGGAGGGGTGAAAATCCCCTAAACACTGACAATGTGAGAGTTGGCATAAGGCGGGTCATAAAATTAATTCTAAGTTTAATATCTAATTTTCCACTTCAGGTGTTGTACTCTAACTAGTGACACCCCTGGTCCAAGACTTCTCCACGAGGCACCTTGGAAAGGCCATCTAGCTTCGTATTCTTGGATATGGAGATTTCCACACTCCCCCTAACATATGTTGTGTAGCCACTCGGCCCACTACATGTATGTAACTTGGCCTACTTACGAATTACTACTTACTTATTTTCCTTAACTGAATAGCTTATTTACCTTAAAGTGGAACAAATCCCAGGAATTTTACACTCCCTGGGGCATCCCGAATTGGGATGTACTGCTGTGTGCCCCCCATAATGCTCTTTTCACTCACCTCGTACTGTTTGCCGTGACTATGTCATTCGGCAAACAGGTCTGTGAACCACATGTGGCTCCCAAGCCGACAACAACTTAATTCCTTTAAGGTAGATAATGTATTTAGGCTTTAGAATCAGAGTATACAAAATGCTTTATTACTCACCTGTATTTATCTGTAGAGGAATTTCCTCTTCTTCATTCTTCACCAATACTTTTTCCTCCGTCTCAGTTTTCACATTTCTCACTAATGGGTCTGCGATTAAAAGATGAGAGTGACGCCTCTGTGCTGAGAAGTTTGAGACATGTTTGGGGGGGGGGGGGGGATTACTTACCTGGGCTGACTTGTAGAGGAGTTTTCTCCTCTTTAACTATCACAAACACACCATCCCGCTCTTCAGTTTTTAGAAGTTTTAGTTTAGTGTCACCAGGTTCTGTGAATAAAGTATGACAGCAATGTAATAAGAGCTATGAGAGCGGGACAGGGAACAGGTAATCTGCCCCATCTACATCAGACCCATTATACTCTGTCTATTTATGAGTATATTATTTGTTTTTACCCTGCAAGTAATCTTTACCTTGTACAGAGCCATGGAGATGTTTATACATAAACAAGGGTGACAAATAATAATCCTGGAATTCTTTCCCTACAGTCCTTAAAGTGGACCAAAACCCACAGTGATCGGCCCAGGAATCCATAAGATTCCGGGGCCAATCGATTCCCTCCCCCCTCGGGCATGCAAGACTGGGATGCCCCACTATGTCAAACCCCCCCCCCCCAGGTCGCCTCATACACTTACCTTGTTTCCCGGTCCAACGTTGAATGAACGAGCCACGGCCGCATCCCCCGCTATCCCTCTATCAGGGTGTGTACCAGGCATTTGTGAATGGCCGACACGAGCACACTCCCTGTTAGAGGGAAGCGGGGGGATTTGGCTGCCAGCACGCTCGGAGCCGCTGGCCTTAGATGAAGCCTTAGACGACGTGACAGCAGCAGCTCTGAGGGCGTCGATAGGACGAGGGGCCGCGCATGTGCCATAAGGCCGGGATGAGGTGAGTTGGCTTCGGCCATCTGGGGGGTATCACACAGCGGGGCATCCCTGATTGGGGTGCCCCCGGGGAAAGGACCAAAACCCAGGATAGTCAAAATCCGGGGTTTTGGTCCACTTTAAAACGGATGAAAATCCCTGCAATCTAAAAGATTCCAGGTGCGGCCACTAAGCCTACTCCCGGGGCATCCTACACTGGATGGTGTGATGTGAAACCCCCCAAGGGCGCCGGTGATCTTACCTGATCCCACCGCACCCCCGGCTTCTCTGAGGCCTTGCGCAGCAAGGAGCAAGTGCGCCCAAACAGTATGCCGGGGATGCGGCCAGTCAGCTGCACCTCGTTACAGCGGCACTTTTGAGAAAGCCAATGGGCTCTCGCAAAAGTGCCGCAGGCCGTGGCTTTAGCGGTGGAAAATCAGTTTTATTATCTTCATCTTCATATTCTTTCCCCAACATGAGATCCTGGAACGAGGCGAGTATACACTGAACCCAGTGGCTCTCACGTTGTGGGGCATTCCAGGCTCTGGGACTGGGCTTTGGCTCACTTTAATTTGCAGTGTCCTGATCAGCCCCCTGACTGTGAGGCATCGGGGGTGCCCCGCTGTGTGAAACCCCCCAGAAACCCCTAAATCCCTACCTGCTCCTCGATCCAGCGGCGCCCGCCGCCGCCTCCCGCGCGTCCCTCTAGCAGGACGCGCACTTGAGCCGGCCGTTTGTGAATGGCCGCGCGCCCTGTAAGAGTGACGCGCGGGAGGCGGCGGGCGCGCTCTCTTGTCCGTCGCTGCCTCCCGCTTGTCCGTCGGCGGGGATTGGCTGTAGCGGTCACATGGGAGCGGGGAGAGGTGAGTTTTTGGGGCTTTCTGGGGGGTTTCACACAGCGGGGTACCCCCGATCAGGGTGCCCCGGGGAAGTGGACCAAAACCCAGGATAGTCAAAATCCTGGGTGTTGGTCCACTTTAAAAGTCATTGTCCTGCCTCACAATAAAAAAAAAAACCCATACTCACCTTTTGTCCCCCTCTGATGATTGCTGCTAGTCCGGCGAGATGACTGCTTGATCGGATTTCCCCGCCACCTGGTTCAAGCCTTTCTGAATGGGCGGTGCGGGCATGTGACAGCTAGGAGGTGGGCGGGGGATGCGGCCGAAGGCGCACTCTGCTCCCTTCCGCACCGCTCCGCTGCTTAGCCGCCCAAGGGGGCTTAGCCATCAGCGGAGCCGCATGAAGCCGAGTGAAAGCGAGCGCGCTTATTGGTTGAGCGAGCTGCTCGGACAATCAGTGTGCTCGTTCTCGCTCCGAGTCTGCGGCCTTGGGAGTGATAGGAAGGTGAGTGAATGGGGCGACCTTGGGGGATACACACAATTCAGGATGCCCCCACTGGGATGAACAACACCCTGAAAAGTAAAATGAGGTGTGTTGTTCATCTAAATTTCTCATTTAAAAAAAAAAAAAAAAGTGACAAAATTTATTTTCACATATTCCACTTGAAAATATTGAGAAAACACTTAAAAAAGACATTTCATGTTAAAGACCAAACTCTGCCGAAAAAAATACAATATATATTTTTCCGTGGAATCCCTGGTAATTTCTGCAAAAATCACAGTTAAACATAGCATAAATGATTTTTAAAAAAAGGCCTGGCAACAGAGGGTGACAACATTTCTAGGTAGGCTGTCACTGAAAGGGAAATTAAAATCTTCTCTTACCCAGCGAGGAAAGGAGATGCTGATCCTCCATCACAGTGTCCTTGTGTACACGCACATAGAGTATCTGTTCTGTAGGACTTAGGCTGGAAGAAATCAAATAGCGACGGATAGCAAGTTACCAGTCATGCATTGCAGGTGATGGGGATGATGTCACAATTGCATTCTTGCGCTTATCGAAAAGCTAAGATCAGATACGATTCCAGGAGGACGGTGTGTACTCCATAATGGCAAATTAACAGGCAGTTGGTTTTTAAAACCAATCTCTGGCCTGCTGCCATAGTAGAGCCTCACCCCCAGTGAAGTCTTCATAATTTAAAAGGGGCACTATCGCAAAATTGTGTAATATGAAAAATCCATATAAACACCTCAGATAATGAGAGGAGGGGTCACTTATACACCTGAGCTGAATAAAACTCCCACCAAGTTTGTTGTTTTCTTCTTATGGTAGGAATAAAATCCAGGGGAGACAGATTTAGTCTATCAGGGGTGACAGAGCCTGTCACCCCTGATGTCCTTTTCCTTCCATTAAAATAAAAAAACAAGCCTGGCTGGATATTTTTTGATGCTGGGTGTATAAGGGACCTCTGCTCCCCCATCCAGCATACTTGTATGGATTTTTATCATTGGGTCAGTTTTCGTGATCATGCTCCTTTAAGTCTAATATATCCTGTGGTTCATGGGAGCGGCCATGATGGAAATACCTGCGGCAGTGCCCCATTGTCTTCTATTGGAATGTACAAGACAAAGCACCTCACCTCCCTTCTCCTCTCAATAGAAGACAATGGAGCTACAGTCGCAGTAATTCCATTATGGCCGCTCCCATGAACCACAGGATATATATTAGACTGAACTGGCCTTTTATAAATATGAAGACTTCATGAATCACAGGAGTTATTTAGACTGGACAAGTCCTTTAAAGTGGACCCAAACCCACCGTGATCGGCCCGGTCGATCTATAAGATTACAGGGCCGATTGATTCCCTCCCCCCGGGGGGGATCCAAAATCAGGATGCCCCACTGTGTGAAACCCCCCAGGTCTCCCCATACACTTACCTTCATTCCAAGTCTAACGGCGCATGCACAATCCGCGGCCCCATCCCCACCCCACTGTCCCTCTAGCAGGGCACGTGGCCGCACCCAGGCATTTGTGAATGGCCAGAGCAGGCACACTCCCTGTTAGAGGGTAGCGGTGGATGCGACCGTCGGCGCGCTTGGAGCCGCTCGCCTTAGACGACGTGACGTCAGCGGATCTGAGCGTGCCGATTGGACGAGCGGCCGCTCATGCGCCGTAGAACCGTGAATTAGCGAGTTGGTATTCCAAGTGTGACATACACTCCGCTTCAATTCTTCATGACAGTTGGGTTATTCTCCAGTAGAGGGTGAACTTCTGCAGAGATGAATGCAAAAAAAGGAGCTCCTCCCGGTCCATAAATACCTGGGACCTCCCACCAATTCCCCAGTTCCTTCTCTGCAGAAAGGCGACAAGACAGAAGAGGAAGACTTCTTTTCTTACAGGTAAGCCGGGCTCGCGCCCGGCCGTCTATTGTCCCTGTTACTGCCAGGACCCTTTCTAAATTGCCCCTATATTGAGCCTCCCAGCTTAGGCTGCGGGTCCTGGTGAAGGTAGGAGCACCCTATGGGTGCAGAAGGAGCACTGCTCCACCGTGAGACCTCACTATGGGGTAGGCGGTCATCCAGGTTTCTTGGTGTGGGATGCCCCGTCCCTCTAAGCTTATGGCCGGATTCTGGCAGGGTTCCCCCCCTTCCGGGTCCCTTATTCCCCTCCGGGGGGGGGGGGGGGGCGGTGTGGGGAGGGTTGGGTTGCCTGGCCTGGCCGTTATTTCGTTTTCCCACATATGCCCCTGTGTGTGTTTTGGTGTGTTATTCACTATGTGTGTGTGCGTGTGGCAGACAGGGAGTGTTTTTACTTGGGCATGTCAGGGCTGTGGCAGCCTGGGGGAGCTTCTCCCCTTCAGGCTGTGTTCGGGATTTCTGTGCTCCTTTCTGGGGATCTGCGTTGCTGGTAGGGGGGCGTGGCCTCGGCGAGCGCGCGTTCTGCGCTGGCCCGCCCTCCCCCTGCTCTCTCTCTTCACGCATGAGGCTTCATGGGGGCCATTTTCTATCAGGATCTGAGCTGCGTTCCGTGTGGTAAGGGCCGGATGGCCACTTCCTTAGCTTGTATGGGGGCTCCTCTCTAGCGGGGGGCCCCCACTGGTCGCCGGCACATGTGTGTGTGTGTGTGTGGTTTTTTGCATGTCTGGCTGAGATACAGTTAGTATATATATCTATATACCTTTTTTATATGCATATACTGTAAGGTTATTGCCATCTTTATCTAGCATCGCACTTATGTTGCCTGTTTTGTGTGTTACAGATTGTCCTGTATATGTGCATATTAAGGGGTTCCTCCTGGTCCTGGGGTCCCTAGTGTAAAATTGTTCACCTCAAATCCTCCCACCGGGACTTTTAAGGGGCATCCCGGGTTGCTTATGCGTAAATTCCCTGCGGTCTTGCGACTGACCACAAAAATTCACCATATGGATTCTCCGCAGGATACTGGGCTCGGGCTCCCTCTGGGACAATCCGGGCCATGTGTAGGGTGTGGGGTATCCCTTACGGGGGAGAATGTGCTGATCTGTATACCATGCGCACAAAAGGCCATAACGCGGCAGTCGGGTACCCAGCCTTCTGGGTCGGCTCCTCCCGCTTCATCGCCTTCCCCTCCCCACCTTATCCGTACCCCAAGTGACATTGGTGCCAGCGGGGAGTCGCACTCTGATGTTTGGGCTAGGTTGGCCAGCATAGAGAAATTTATTGCTAGCACGGTGGGCAAGAAGGCCCAGGCTAAAAAGAGACATTTGTCGTCGGCCCAGCCCTTGTGGGATGTTGACGACGATTCCGTTGATTTGTCAGATTATTCCCCGTTAGAGGAGGGGGAATTGTATCAGGAAACAGAGGCTGACTATGTTCAGTCTGGTGATGCCAATGTCGGGCAGGCGCTGGGGGATGCCGTAGATACGGCCACTGTTTTGTCACATTTATTGGAGGTGTTGGATATTGAACCGCCTCCTCTCAAGAAGGGGGAATTTTTTGGGGCCTGCAAGCCCCGTCTGGAATTCCCTACCCAGGGTCACTTTGATGCGCTGATCCTTAGAGAATGTGAGAGGCCCAGTCGGCTTCCTGGTGTTCCTCAGGGATGGGATAAGAAGTATCCTTTTCCGGTGGAGGCGGTTAAGCGCTGGTCTTCTCCTCCCGAGGTCGATGCGCCAGTTTTAGGTTTGACCAACTCTTCTGTGCTGAACACCCCTGACGCCTCCTCCCTTAAGGATGGCGAGGATAAGCGCCTTGATCAGATGGCGTGCCGCGCATTTGCCAACGTGGGCTTGGCCCTGCGGCCTGTTGGTGCATCTGCCCTGGTGTCGCTTGCTACCAGGTCTCTTATCAGGGACTGGCTGAATAACGCTCAGTTTGATCCAGCTGGCGCGGAGTTCGCTACCCTTAAGAAATGCGAGTTGTTCGTGGATTTTGTCATGGCTGCGATGGAAAATTCTATTGTCGTGTGTAGTAGGACGTCAGCCTCACTGGTGGCCATGCGCAGATTGGTCTGGCTCCGTCAGTGGACAGCGGACGTTGGGGCCAAGGAGTCGCTCACAGCTCTTCCCTTCTTGGGTTCGCGGCTGTTTGGAGATAAATTAGGTATTTATGGGCCGGGAGGGGCTTCTTTTTTGCATTCATCTCTGCAGAAGTTCGCCCTCTACTGGAGAATAACCCAACTGTCAAGAAGAATTGAAGCGGAGTGTATGTCACACTCATAATATCCGTTTTAAAGGTGAGTAATCACAAAACTGTATTTTTGGCGACCTGGGGGGTTTCACACACCGATAATAATAATCCCCCCATTACAGGCAGCGTTCAGAATCCCCCCATTACAGGCAGCGTGCAGACTCCCCCCATTACAGGCAGCGTGCAGACTCCCCCCATTACAGGCAGCGTGCAGACTCCCCCCATTACAGGCAGCGTGCAGACTCCCCCCATTACAGGCAGCGTGCAGACTCCCCCCATTACAGGCAGCGTGCAGACTCCCCCCCATTACAGGCAGCGTGCAGAATCCCCTCATTACAGGCAGCGTGCAGAATCCCCTCATTACAGGCAGCGTGCAGACTCCCCCTATTACAGGCAGCGTGCAGACTCCCCCCATTACAGGCAGAGTGTAGACTCCCCCCATTACAGGCAGCGTGCAGACTCCCCCCATTACAGGCAGCGTGCAGACTCCCCCCATTACAGGAAGCGTGCAGACTCCCCCCATTACAGGAAGCGTGCAGACTCCCCCCATTACAGGCAGCGTGCAGACTCCCCCCATTACAGGCAGCGTGCAGACTCCCCCCATTACAGGCAGCGTGCAGACTCCCCCCATTACAGGCAGCGTGCAGACTCCCCCCATTACAGGCAGCGTGCAGACTCCCCCCATTACAGGCAGCGTGCAGACTCCCCCCATTACAGGCAGCGTGCAGACTCCCCCCATTACAGGCAGCGTGCAGACTCCCCCCATTACAGGCAGCGTGCAGACTCCCCCCATTACAGGCAGCGTGCAGACTCCCCCCATTACAGGCAGCGTGCAGACTCCCCCCATTACAGGCAGCGTGCAGAATCCCACCATTACAGGCAGCGTGCAGAATCCCACCATTGCAGGCAGCGTGCAGAATCCCACCATTGCAGGCAGCGTGCAGAATCCCACCATTGCAGGCAGCGTGCAGAATCCCTCCCCCCGTTACAAGCAGTGTCCAGAATCCCCCCCCCCGTTACAGGCAGTGTGCAGAATCCCCCCCTGTTACAGGCAGTGTGCAGAATCCCCCCCCCCCTGTTACAGGCAGTGTGCAGAATCCCCCCCCATTACAGGCAATGTGCAGAATACCCCCCCATTAAAGACAGTGTACAGAATCCCCCCCGTTACAGACAGTGTGCAGAATCCCCCCCCCATTAAAGACAGTGTACAGAATCCCCCCCGTTACAGACAGTGTGCAGTATCCCCCCCCATTACAGACAGTGTGCAGAATCCCCCCCCCCCCCCCATTACGGACAGTGTGCAGAATCCCCCTCATTACAGACAGTGTGCAGAATCCCCCCCCCCCGTCACAGGCAGTGTGCAGAATCCCCCCCATTACAGGCAGTGTGCAGAATCCCCCCCATTACAGGCAGTGTGCAGAATCCCCCCCATTACAGGCAGTGTGCAGAATCCCCCCCATTACAGACAGTGTGCAGAATCCCCCCCGTTACAGACAGTGTGCAGAATCCCCCCCCCCCCGTTACAGACAGTGTGCAGAATCCCCCCCCCGTTACAGACAGTGTGCAGAATCCCCCCCCCCCCGTTACAGACAGTGTGCAGAATCCCCCCCCCCCGTTACAGTGTGCAGAATCCCCCCCCCC